>CM035100.1:56981336-57207885 GCA_020205505.1 Panax japonicus
AACCACCAAAGAGGTATGGCGAACCCGAATCCTTGCTTCTTAGACAGCTATAGATTTCTTGTTATAGTAATGACCGATTGATTATTCTTAATATTGTATGGGATGTAAGATTTGAGCATCGAGTTTGTCTTAGGTTTTTTGGTAATGAATATATGAACAAGTATGTGGCATATGATCTTGGAAGAATTCTTATTTTGTTAGTAAATATGTCAACAGATCAAGTTCCGTTATCCATCCAAGAAAACCCAAAATTTAGGCATTGAATAAACATGAGATGTTTCGGATATTAAACCAGCATCCAGTGGCTTCCAGCAAGATATAACTTGCCTCTTCTTTTGGTTCATTTTTCTTCTTTTTTTTTAATAGTTTTTGAACAGTGAAGTGTTTTGGGTTTTAGGACTCTTGAGAAATAATATTCTATTTCTTAGACTGCATTATTAGTACGTCAGGTTATATACTGATCTATCCTGTTGTAATGTAATTAGGTAAACATCAAGTCATATGCAAACAACAATGAGTTGGCTGTTATGCCACAAGATCGAATTGCCCGTCTAGAATGGGATCGTTGTTACCTTTCAGTTCTTGGAGTCGAAAACAACCAGTTATATGAGTTAAGATTGCAAGTACCTGCAAATGTATTTGTAGAAGAGCAAAACAATCTTCGTAGAGTGATGGATTCATTCAGAGTAAACAAGGTGGTTGCTTGATCAGTTATGTAACATAAGATTTTGACCTATCATTTTTTTAATTGAAGTCACTTTTGTAGACTCATATTATTTTCTCCAATTTCTCTTCTTCCTCATCCTACTAGCCTTTAAACCCCTGACCAGGGGCAAGGATTTCAAATCTCTTAGTCCCCTGGTACATGGAAGACTTGTCAATTTAATTTATAATTGATTAATATTATTTTTATTTCCTTGATCATAATCTGGTCTAACTTGCCATTACAATCATTGTACTATATCAGCAAGTTCCATTCTTCTTGCACATTTTATGTATTTATAAATTGGTGGTAATTGCTTCTTGTAGTTGCCATGAGAAATACTTTAGAAAATTTTGATGTTGAATATTCTATGTTTCAAAAATAAACTAGAACTTAAAGCTTTAAATTTCCCTGCTGCATTTTGCTCCAAAAATGCCAGAGTTTTCCTGATGACTGCAGATGCTCAAGGAAGAGACGAGATCTCCTGCACTGGCACAGCTGCTGGATCAGTCCGTACAAGGTACCCCCAATCTAATTCCTGGTTCAGATTAAAAAAAGAGCAGCTTTTTAAATAGAACTGAATCTAAAAGCTGAGAATATATATATATATATATATATATATATATATATATATATATATATATATATATATATATATATATATATATATATATATATATATAATGTTATCTAAGAAATGCCTTGTATCTTGAGTCAACTGCTCATCTATAATCTAATAAATTAGGTAGAACCCATTTAAACATGTTTTAATCATCTAAAACACATGGAAACTATAAATGTTGCTGCTCTCTGGCAATCAATCCATAGTAACGGGAAATAACCTCTACGAGAAACTTACCAAGTGACCTTCACTTGTATTATTCCATCTATGTGAAGCACCGAGGTATCCTTGCCTTGCCTTCTGGAGGAAAGGCGAGTCTTTCACCTTCTGGCTTTTCAGATTTGCACAGACTGATGAAGTTTACTATGAACCTACCTAGACAATTGAATTTTCTGCCCAGGTTGTACTAGTACGCTTTCACCCTGGCGCTTCTAGAAGAGGAAGAGGGTAGTCTTATACACAGGTTGATATATTAAGAAGTTGCTCCTAGCGTCAATAGAACCATAAACACCAATTGATTCAGGGTTATTATCTCTCAGCATAAACTCCAGATACACTTGACTAAACCAGATGTAATACATGGTTGTACACACTTGACCATCATCGCTATAGCTACAAAACTCTTTTATTAAGGGTAGGCTCATTGGTTTGCGACCATTCCAAGCTACGTTCCAATGTATCCATTGGTCTATTCGGCCTATTTCCGCGGAGTTGTTCATCTTGTGCACGACATCCACAAAGATTTGGATAGTGTCATAGCCCAAATTTATGTCATTACTAGCGGATTCTATTCTGCTACTAATTAGTAGCAGATGCCATAATTACCAAGATCCCTTCATCTAAACTAAATAATATTGTAGTTACTATATATTAAACCAACCGCTACTAAATACTCCCTCCGTTCTTAAAAGATTGTCTTTTTAGAAGAAAAAATTTGTTCTAAAAAGTTTGTCGTTTACAACTTTCGAAGAGAATAAATTATTTAGTTTCCTATATTACCCCTACCTTTTCTTATTGTCCCAAGAAATTCTCTTCCTTGTATTAATAGTTTTCAACTTCCCATAAAGGGGGTAGTGATGAAATTTCAAACAAATTTTACTTGATAACTGATACTTTCTTAATTCATGTGTAAAAACTTTAAACATCAATCTTTTAGGAACGGAGGTAGTAACATATTATACATGTAAGAATATATAGCATAATGCAGCGGATATGAACCGGAAAATATTACATTTTCTAGTTACCTCTTGTAGCGTATGTCCACAACAACGACCGACTAGAATTACGAACTCAACGAATAATTATCTCAACAATAATTTGGACTACGTTAGAACGAGTACCAAATATGTTTTCACAATTCATGTAGCTACCAAACTTTCAAAAACATATGAGACCACTAATGACTTACAATATTATGCTAATGTTTTTTGTGACGCCCCCAAAATAGGTATACATCACCTATTCTGAGTCGTTAAATACATGGTACAGAATACAAATACAACTTAATTATATAACTGTCGTGTAAAGTACGACAAAACATAAGCTGTGAGTTTTAATATAAATATTGTCGTCTAGACAATATACAAACTCAAATTCAATATTATTACATTTATTTTTTACTATTTCACTGAATAGTGAGGACTACTAATGCTTTCATCTGGTCTGTCACTCTGTTCTCCGACTAGTGCCTGCTACGTTCTCATTTCCTGAAGAGAACAATAAAAGTAAAAGGGTGAGCTCAACTAGCCCAATAAAAAATATTATGACTAAGATAATGCAGAATATATTATCGTTAGCCTTCAACAGTGTTAAACTGATACAATATAACAACCATCAAGTTTAACTGCAGCGGAACAAGTAATCCATTAAAAGAGTCAAGTAGAGAATAAAATCTACTATCTTTTATGATTTAGAAGGTTTTTCATCACTTTTATCGCTGGGACTCAGCTTAATAAATAATCCACATTATCGAATCACCCATGCACTACGGCCAATGATATTCTTTAGTATCACGACCATAATTATCCATGCACTACAGGCCAAGAATATTTGTGTATTCATTAATGGTCATGATCATGCCAACAACTGTCCATCAATGCACTACGGGCTAATAAGGACTTTTTCCACATTATTTGTAACATTACAGTCATGATTACACCGAATAATCACTGGTCATAATCATACCAAGTCCATCTATGCACTACAGGCTACAGATGACTTTCAACAAAATATAAACATGAGGATGATGACAATGATATAAGAATTCAATAAAACAAGTTCAAGAATTAATTTATCCAGGAACTAATAACGTCCAAATTGTCGACATGATACTGCTTTATAGAGTAAAATTCAAGAATGCTCAGAAGAATATTTTCATGAAAAGATACTGGATGAAGCGCAAATATCAAGGATATTCCACTAATTTCATGGAATATAGAAGTCAAAACTTTAACCAACTGAGTATAATAAGGAATGGAATAACAAAAGAAATCACCAAGCATGCGATAGACCGCACAGACAGGTTATTCCAACAAAATAATAAATAACAGAATCAGGTCCGTCGTAAAACGCACAGACAGGATATTTCAACAAAATAATAAAGACGGAACCAGGTTCGGCGTAGAACGCACAGACATGATGTTCCAACAGAATGATAAATAATTGAACCAGGTCCACAGACAGGATGTTTCAACAGAATGATAAAGAATGGAATCACAAAAGAATTTCACCAAGTATAGGGTAGCCCGCGTATACAGGTTATTCCAACAGAATAATAAAGAATGGAATAACAGAAGTTCTCTTCATAGATAAGAAAGAAATAATACTCCCTACCTTAGAAAAACTGGATACTGGAATAGTGAGGTAGCAGACTTCTCTTCTTCTTTCTATAATTTCTCTCTATAATAATCGCTCTAAAGTTTTTGTGAATTGATGAGAAATGAAGGAAGAATGACCTTCTATTTATAGGAAAAAATAGTTTCAATAATTGCACATTGTGGGGCTCAAAAAATTACAGTACAATACCTCCAATTTTTCTTTCATTTTTAATTTAGTCCTGCAAGTATTATCAAACTTTCACTACCTCTCCTAATAGTAAATAATGTGAATCAATAGTTCAATCATGTGAATCAATAGTATAATCATGTGAAAAATATGAATTACAGTATAATACCTCCATCTATACCTCCATTTTTAACTTAGTCATGCAAGTATTATCAATTTTGCACCAACTCCCCTAATAGTACAAGAATGTGAAACAATAGTATACACATGTGAGCAAATAGTTATAATCATATGAAATAATAGCAATCAATTGCTCATTTATCCGATTAAATACCTGATTGGTCAAAATAACCTCCATTTTTATTGAAATAAATGTCGATTTTAACTAACACAAATAATTCCAACATAATGAAACTATTTTTATCATAAATATAAATTTTAAAATTTCGAAATTTGATTTTTTCCGAAAAAGTCAACTGTTGACTTTTTGACCAAATAGTAAAAATCGGCAAATTTTGTTTTAATAGTCTATTTTTACTAAATTCATCGTTTCGGACTCAAATATCACGTCCGCATCTCTAAATTCAACTCCGAGCACAACTTCAATATTAATAACATTCATCATTAATATTATAACTCACAATATTTATCAACCAGGTCGTTCCCAGAAAAGAGGGGGCTTTCCAATAAGGATTTTTCCCTATTGGCTCGCAATTAGGTGACCAAACCTCTCCTTGACAGAACTTCTAGACATTGTAAATATTGTAATTTAATAATATGAATAACTTTGTCATCTCAATTATTCATTTAATAATATATCATATAATGTAGATGATACTGTGACAATAATCGAATTAATAATATGAGAGATATGATGCAACAATTACTATAACAATAATTGAGTATAACTGAGTGACTTCTCACGTAAGCATCAATAATCAATACCGTGTGCTACTATGCAACCACGCGTATTACTGTATTTTTACTACCGAGTAGTTTAACAGTATTAACGGTAAAACTTTCACCGTTATTTTCAATAAAATACATTTATCGTTTTCTCAATCCGACAATAATTTCGTTGTGGGGTCCACCAATGATTATGCCGTCGTACGGATATTCCCCGATAAAAAGAATATTCCCCGGCCAATCGAATATTATATAACAACTTGCATACTTTGCAAAATTTATAAATACTACCCACAACTATAATATTATCTCAAATTTACACCATAATATTAAAAAAAATATTTCAAGAAAATTAAATCTTTATTCATAAAATTTGGGATTTTACATTTGTGTTTGTTGTGTCTCTAACTTGAACATTATATATATATATATATATATATATATATATATATATATATATATATATACATACAGTACGTCTCTAAAGCGAACCTTAAAAAGCGAACCAAAGACGAACCGTCGTCTTTTGTGTCTATGGCGACGGTTCGATCTGTCGCCATAGCCATTTAGTCTTTGACGACGGGTCGAACTGTCGCCATAGACACCAAAGACGACGGTTCGTCTTTGGTTAGCTTTTTAAGGTTCGCTTTAGAGCCTCTCCATATATATATATATATATATATATATGTGTGTGTGTGTGTGTGTGTGTGTGTATGTGTGTGTGTAACCCCCATATGAATGTGTATAACTCCCACACATAAATATTAATATAGAGATTATAATACATGTTCATTGTATCTAGACAATGAACCATGTGCATGGGTGCACCGGTTTGGACCCAATAACCAACATCTCACACTCGCCCATGGCGAGGGCGACGTTATCATATAAGCTAATAAAGTCTAAATGTGTAAGTTGAAAGATTTGTTTAATTATCGAACCGTGCGACCGCTGAGTTTACCTGCAATGTGGGAGCTCTAAATTAAACCCATTAGGGCCAAAATAGAGACATATACCCTTTTAACAAAAAATGCAATGTGAGAGTCTTCATGCTAAACTGTTTAAGGTTTGCATTAAAGCTACAACCTCTCAAACTCAGAGTAACCCAGAATAACTTTAATTTTCACCTAGTTAAGTATTTCTATCCCTCAGAGTACTGTACTTAACCCCTTTAGGCCTTTGTCTGTCTTACATCTCACTTATTACTATATCGTTTTCCAAAAGCGTTATAGTTATCGACAATAAGTGCAGAACATGGTGAAATTAATTTATCTTCCCTTTGCCCTAATGTTTCTCAAATCTGAATCAACTGTTTTCCCAGAATCACCCCATATAGTCTCATAGTCCGGACTTTAGGAAATGAAACCAAAATAGCAACATTAATTCATATATTTATAACATAGTCAAATATCACAAAGAGTACTAAATAAAGAAGGATCAAGGAATACCTTATCCTTTAAAGGGCAACACACAGTGAGAAAGTAGGGATTCATTTTCTCACCTCATTTATTTTGTCGCTAACTCATGTTATAATATAACAATGTACTAATTAAATAGTCTTGTTGCGTGGACTTCAATCTAGTCACTCCTCGAGTGCCTAATTTCAAACTTTCAAATTGCTCGCTTTTCGAAGCGCTATTTTTTGAAATTTTAGGTCTATATAACATGTCACAACATACAATCTCACTCTTGTGAGCATATGTCTTATAGTCATGCCGTGCGAATCTTAGTTCAGTTACTCCTCGAGTGCCTAACTCGAATTCTTGAATTGCTCGCTTCTATAAGCGCCAACTCAAAGATTTCACATCCGGTTATTTACCAGGTTAATATGGATAGTGAGACTTACCATATTTGGTTAAACATACTTAACCTCATCTTGGTTCTAACTAAGGCGACATATTAAAAATATCATTTTTCTCACTACTAAGTGCCAATTTATCGCTATCCTAAGCGTCAATAGCTCGTTATCCTAAGCGAAATTAAATGAAATATCTCATCTTTGCTCGCTTTTCAACGCCAATTGATTGTTTATCTAAAACATCAATTGCTCGTTATCCAAAGCGTCAAAGGTGATTGCTCGTGTGGGATAGCCAATCAACATGTTATACATATAATTCTAGAATACATTTATAATATGTAATTATTTGTTAATAACTGTGTGAACTCAATTTATCATATGTCAATCAAGACAATTTGGAAAATAACAAGTCTTTTGCATTAAATGATAAATAATTTCAATACAATATTCAATGAAATGGATTTCTAATATAAACCAAATAGTAAATGATTAAAATGTCATAAGTACATTAAACCCTACGAAGTCCTAAAGAGCGAACATGTCTCTGAAATGCATCTCTTGGAATCGGTTTCGTTAGGGGATCAACAATCATCTGATCGATGGGTAAGTACTTTAGTACCACTTCATTATTTGCTTCGTTCTCTCGAATAAAACATGTCCTCAAATAAATATGCTTTGTCTTGCCTTGATACTTGGGATCCTTGATAAAATCAAGTGTCGTTGTGCTATCATAGAAAATTGTCACAGGATCCGAAGCATGAGGTACATCATTTAGATCTTTAAAGAACTTCCTTAGTCATAAGGCTTCTTAGACGACTGATGTGTATGCTAAAACTCTGACTACATCGTGGATAAAGTCACACAAGTTTGTTTTTTGCTTAGTCAGGTGATGGCACCTCCATTTAGCAAGAATGCATATTCGATTCCCACGATCACCTCCATAACTAGCATCGGAATATCTAACTATCTGAAGATCGTAACCTTCATATCATAACATGTAATCTAATGTACCTCTCAAGTATCGCATGATCCTCTTAATTTCTTTCCAATGAGCAATTCCAGGGTTTGACTGATATCGACCAAGAACATGAACTGCAGATGTTATGTCTGGTCGTGTGCACTGAACTGTATACATTTACTTTCCAATAGCTGTAGCATATGGAACATGGGACATTTTCTCAATTTCTTCGGGAGAGGTAGGACAATGCTCGGGGCCAATATTATCACCTTTTGTAATAAGAGTGTCAATGGGTTTACAATTGTTCATCTAGAATAATTCAAGAACATTTTTAAGGTAAGTCTCTTAGGACAAACCAAGAAGCTTTCTTGATCAATCTGATCTTTACTCCAAGAACATATGTTGATTCTCCCATGGCCTTCATTTCAAAGTTAGAGGAGAACCACCTTTTAGTGGTGACTATCATCTCCTTATAAGCAAGTAGAATGTCATCAACATACATTGAAAGGATAAAAAACTTTCCATTAGACTTTTTGAGATATACGCAATGGTCCTCTTCAATCATCGTAAATCCATTATCATGATTGCTTGATGAAATCGAAGATACCATTGTCTAGATGCTTGTTTCAAGCCATAAATGGAACGTTTTAGCTTGCAAACTTTGCGCTCAAAACCTTTTTCAATATAACCTTCTAGTTGTTCCATGTATATCTCTTTGGCAAGTTCCCCATTTTGAAACGCCGCCTTTACATCCATTTGGTATAGTTCTAGATCCAAATATGCAACCATAGCTAATAAGATACAGATTGAGGTAAATCTCACCACAGGTGAAAAAGTCTCGTAATCAATCCCTTCTTGCTGAGTGTAACACTTGGCTACAAGGCAAGCTTTATATCTTTCAATGGAACCATCCGACTTGCGTTTAACTTTGAAACCCATTTGTTCCCAACAACTTTTTGCCCATTCGGAAGATCAACCAAGTCCCAAACCCATTTGTTCCTCATTCATTGCATTTTTTCACTTTTCACTTGATGTAGATGATATAGCTTCTCGATAAGATCGAGGTTCCTCGTGATCTTGTGTATCAACCATAAAAGCATTTCCCTCAATCTCAAAGAGACGACGTGGAATATTGCCTCTTCGATTTCTTCGCAATTGAAGAACATACGACTCTTCATTTGACGGAAGAGTACTTGCAAGTATGTCACTCCCACTTTCTATAGGAGCCAAATGATTAGATTCCTTAGCCTCAACCATCTAATTAGGTGTGTCAATTTCTTCCTCCATCTCATAAAAGTCTTTATCCTTGCTAACATCACCTTTGCTTGGAAAATCCATTTCTAGAAATTATGCATCTCGTGACTCAATTTCAGATATTGTCCTATCAGGCTACTTACCTATGAACACATCCTTTAGAGTGTTTAGAGTACCTTATAAAGATACATTTCTTACTCCTTGGGCCCAACTTCCCATGTTTATGAGAAGTGTTGTGAACATAAGCTGCCGATCCCCATGGCCGCAAATTGCTTAAGTCAGGTTTTCTGCCGGTCCACAATGCATATGTGGTGGAATGTACCGTGTTAGAAATAAACATGTGAATGATATTCCTATTTAATATATGATTTGATTATGATATATATGTGAATGAATATGCAAGTATGTTTGCATTAAGAAAAGTTGTAAAGTCATTTGATAGATAATAGAAATATATGTACAAGGACTTAGAATGAATTGATCAAATATGTTAGGTTGATTCTACATAAGCAAAATAGCTTTGTAAAGTCCTTAAAAAGAAATGATGTACAAGGACTATAAATATAGAAAGATCAAGCTTGTTAGGTCGATCTTATGATATAATAGATAGGCTTGTCTGATCGTCGAACACTGCACCAGAAGTCGTAATCTGCCAGGAGAGTCAAAGTTAACTCGAGAGCTATCGAGACAGAATAGGATTATGCAAGATAGTAGATCTCGGAGTTCGTAGACTTCCAGGGGAAACGAAGAAGGATCGTAGTGTGTCGAGTAGAGCTTCCTCGGGATCTTAGTGTGCTGAGGAAGTCATGTTCAGAATCGTAGAGACAGCCTGCCTACGAGAAGATCGATCATCTGCCGAAGCCAAGACAGAAATGTAGACTACACTCAGAGTCGTAGAGTCTACTGATGCCGAAGCCAAGTCAAGGATTGTAGATCACACTCTGAGTTCGTAGAGCCTATGGATTACATGCAGAGATCGTAGTCAAGCAAGATCAGATAAAGACAACAAGCACAAGGGAGAAATCGTAGTGTCAAGATCTGATCTCGGGATCGTAGTGTCTGCACAAGCTGAAGCTGAATCGTAGAGTGCAGAACGACGACCTAAGCAGAAGTGCTCACAATGCCAAGGATGAATCGTAGAGCATATACGGTTCTCAACAAATGAGCACTCCCAGAATATCCAAAGGAACGAAGCCTCTGGTTCAAGCTGCAAGCTACATCCAAGGAAATCAGATAGCACTCAACGAATGACATGCAAGCTAAAAGAAGATCTAAGCACCAACCCAATCAGCATCAAGATTGAGTTGTGAAGCCATTCGAGATGAAGTCTTCCACAAGATAATCATAGAAGACTTCAGTAACTGACTAAGGAAAGTCAGCAAATGCAGTAGCTATCAAGTGAACAGAAGACAACGATCTTGGAAGCAACCAAAATCGTAGTGTTTGCCAAACAAAGAAAGAACTGATGGAAGGTGAACCGAGATACTGGTCAGCCTCTGATTAGCAAGGCCAAAGTGATTAAGTGCAGGGTCGGTTCATTGATGATAAGTGAACGGGAGATCACAAGGAGAAAGCAAGCTGGACGCGCCACAAATCTGAAGCGTCTTGATATTCAGAAGGGGACCAGGGCAAGGAATTAGGCCATCAGTCTCTAAGAACAGTCGAAGCAAACAGAAATATTGAAGCACTGCACAATACAAGGAAGAGGTGTTCTACATTGAAGATCCAATCAACACTCTTCAAGATCGTAGTGATAACTCTACCAGTTAATGAGCAACACTCAACAAGACACTACAATCAGGTCCTTGAAGACGTGCATCAAAATCGTAGAGTTTGAATAGCTGAAGACTGAAGCATTGGCAAAGGTTCAATCTGAAGGGTAATATTCGGACAAGTGCTTATTGAGAGCATCGATGAAAAAGGACAACCTCTAATCAAGAAATCAGGAGGAAATAAAGTCTTCGACCTGCCCAAGACATTAAAGTGGTACATCTGATAGGGCAGGTGAAACAGTAGACTGCAGCATCAGAAAAAGTATGACATGTCACATCAAGTAGTCTACCTCAAGCAACTTGAGATCTGTGAAGAGATTTAAATAGCCTTCAACGGCTACTTTTCAACGGAAGGATTGGGAACAAGTATAAATGAGAAAGAGCTTCAAAGATCAAAGGCTGCTGGAGTTGTCGGTTTTGGAGAGAAGGTGGACTGATCTAAACCATGTGAGATAATGAGTCCGAAGGCTCACTCTACGATCCACCAAGAACACTCAGAGACATGCAAAGAAAGAAGTAGAAGTGAGAGTTCTACAATGTAGAAGTGAGAGTTCTACTACTTAAAGAGTGTTCTGAACTGCCGAGAGAAAGCAGAGCATCATGTCATCTTGATGTCCATCATGGGAAGACTCTAAGTACAATAGAGAAGAGCCTACAGTCATCTTAGCAAGTCCATCATGAGAAGGCATCAAGTAGCAAGAAGGGAGATCACAAATGTCATCTTGGTGTCAAGCATGAAAAAGCTTCTAAGTACCTAACAGAAGAGCTTACAGTCATCTTAGAAGCCTATCATGTGCAGCCATCAAGTACCAATGAGAAGGATCTTCAAGGCAGTTCATCAAGGGGTCATCCGAAATGGTTGAGCAACTGAAGAAGCTGAGCATCATGCAACACTCAGCTGCACTTCAAGGATGATCAAGCCAAGCTGCTAGGTATAGAAGATGTTCAGAGCATGAAGACATCTTAGCAGCTCAGCACCGACTCAAACAACTCAACAAAGCCAGGGCCTAAGGGGTCCTTGTCCGGAAGAACTAAATGAAGCAAGGCCAGAAGGGTCCTTGTCCAAAGGGACTAAATGAAGTTCCAAGTCTGCTGGGCTTGAAGAGTTCCTAGGGAACTAGAGAAGTTCCAAGGCTGCTGGTCTTGAAGAGTTCTTAGTAAACTGAAGTCCCAAGGCTGCTGGCCTTGAAGGAATCTTAGTGATTCAGGGTGTTGCCCTTCCTTAGTGGAATTCCTGCTAGTTGAAAGCAGAAGAGTGGATTAGGAGCTTGAGTCTCTAAACCACTTAAAACCCTTTGTGTCTTTTATTTTATGTCATTTACATTATGTACTATAACTGCTATTACTGCTATGTATGTTTTAATTGCTTACAACTAAACTTACTCAACGAACAATGTATGTATGATTATGAATATATCAATGAAGGAGATCTTTCACTTATTCTGCTGTGCTTGAAAAGATTCGTATGTTTGTCATATGTTAATTATGAACAATATAATATAAACCAGAAAAGAATTTGAAATAAAAAAGATCTATTCAACCCCCCCCCCCTTTCTATATCTATTGTGCCCTCTGGGAACTAACATACTGATTTTGAAGGTACTTGATTAAGTATATGTGTCGCAGTTAACAATACATCTCCCCAAAAGGAGATAGGTAAATTAGATTGTGCCATCATTGATCTCACCATATCAAGTAATGTTTGATTTCTTCTTTCCGCCACACCATTTTATTGCGAAATACCAGGAATTATCAGTTAACTGATGATTTCTTTTTCCTCACATAGTTCCTTAAACTGATCGGATAGATACTCGCGGTCTCAGACCTTCAATTGCTTCAAATCTCCAAGTCTAAATCCCAAATTAGGGTTTTGTCCTAATGAATTGGAATCCTAAATCTAATGAAGTATATCCCCAAACTAATCCACTCTCTACTTTATGCCTCTCATCATGTATTTATAAGTTACAAGTTCAATTTCTAAGCTTAGGAGGAAAAACAATTCAATTTGGGGTCAAAAACACATAAAAACGAGTCAACACTTGGTCTCGATGCGTCCCGGGCGCTGCAGTGCTGATTTTCTTCATATTTTGAGCACAAAAAGCCCTGACTAGATGGCGATGTCGTGCCAGACATTCTGCTGGAATTTTCTACTAACGTCATTTGGTAAAACAATCATAACTTTTGATCCGGGAGAAGTTACAAGATCTGCCACCTATCAAATCGAAGATCTTGACGAGATCTACAACTTTCATTATTTGAGAATTGAGAGATTCTGGTTGGATCAAGGTCGAAATCTGACTGAAATTGACTGTTATGTAAATGGCAAGCATGACAATTCTGAGCTTTGATCTTTGTTGATAAATGGTCATAACTCTCGCATCCGAACTCCGATTAGGACGATTCAAGATATTCCGAAAATTTAAGAAATATATATAATAATATCCAAGTTCCAAGCCAAGAACATGGATCCAACTTGGCATTGAAAGCCCTTCAACCTTCTCTTCTTGCATTTGCTTGCATATTATACTCCAAAAGATATCCAGATTACTTTTCCTTGTTTCCTCATGTCAATGTTGTGTCATAACCTACAAAATATCATAAAATATATGAAATGCACACAAAACAGTAGAAATTAACAATAATCCAAGTGTAATGAGATCTGATTCGTATGTATAAAACTCACTCATCAGTCCTTATTTTTTTAGTTATCGTCCCGTCCAAATCAAAAACTAGTAATAAATTTTAAGAGAAAACATACATAATATTTTGTTACTATAATTAAATAGACAATTTGCTTTGTTTTCTTTCTTTTCGTCATAACATTGGTCCTACCAAATCAAAAATAAGAATTAGTAAGATAATTTTATAATATATATATATATACAGAAAATCTCTCTAACGAACTAAGAAAAACGTATCAAAGATGAACTGACTATAGCAACAATTTTTTGAGATAATAACGACAATTCGAACAGTCGTCTTAGCTATAGCCGGCTATAGCGACGGTTTTCTATGCTATGGAAAAACTCATCGCTATAGTCGGGTTTTTTTTGTTCGCGTTTTTTGATTCGCTGGAGAGTCGGACTGTGTATATATATAGAGAGAGAGAGAGAGAACACGGATCAGGTCCGGGAGTCCGGACCTGATCAAAATTCGGACCCAATTTTTTTTTTTTTTTTTTAGAACTAAAAAAAAATTTATGGAACTAAATTTTTTTCATAATACAGTGTTTTGGGTGTGTTTTGGATACCTACACCAACCAATGTATGTACAGTCTGCCCAGACTGTACAGACATATTTTGTTATACGTATCCAAATCACACCCAAAACACTGTATTATGTAAAAATTCAAGTTCCATAATTATTTTTTTTAGTTTTAAAAAAAAAAAAAAGGGTCCGGATTTTGTTAAAATCCGAGAGTCCGGACCTGATCCGGACTCTATATATATATATATATTAAAAATAATGTTATCTTGCTTAATATTATTTTGTTACTTTTATAAAAAAGTACTTGTACAATAATGCAAGTTTAAAAAATTATATCACTACTTGCATAATATAATTTGACCAAGAAACAAAATTCTCTAGGTTCCCATAAATGGAGAGCAAAATGTTCTCCAAGAAGAGATGATAAAAGTCCTTTTAAATAAATGGAAGTTGGGAAGAAATTGCAATGATGTACAAGCATCACTATTGAAGCTCAAGTTATTATAGCTGAAGCTTAAATGCATCCACTTTGGGCAGCAAACTTGTGAAATTTGATATGCTTTCAAATCTCAGCTTTACATTTCCTTGGAACTACTTCCAGAGATGCTGCATTTTGCTCCAAGAATTCCAGAGTTTTCCTGATGCATGCTGCATTCAACAAGATGATTACAACTAAGTTTGCAGATGCTCGAGGAAATCATGATTTTTCAGAATTAAATAAAACGCTCGTACGTGACATTCAGCTAACAAAGTGTTGCACGTTGGACATGTCCAATAAAGAAAAAACTCCCAAATTTTCAAACTCTATTTACTGTTTTTTTGTTCATTCTTTTCAAATTGGTAACATGTATAGTTGCGTGATTTCTACTATTGACAGCCAGATCAGTATCCCAACTGCCAAAGTCCATTAAAATTAAGATTCATATTCAGCTGGGTACCAGAAAATGCAACAGGCACTCGACTCCAGGCAGTACTTGTTTTTTCATCCGGCAGATAACAACACCACAACTTGAAACTCGTGCTAGCAGAAGTTAATACTATGACCTTACTTCATATTCTCCTGCTCGTGTGAGAGCACGGAAACCTTTGTAAGGACGCGCTGGAAGATTCTTCAAATCCAGGTTATCAATTTTAAGCCCAGAGAGAGCAACACCCATTATCCTGAATGACACTAGGAAATTGGGAGATACATGGAGGCGCTCTAGACCAGTCTCGAGCACTAACGTTCCAGACATTGAAGGGGATTTATCTTTTGGAATTCGTCCAATGGACCAACAGCAGGTCTGCAAGCAAACATGCAATCAATAAGTATCTAGTGCCACTCAGAAAAGACACATCACATGCAGTGATTTTACTATTTAACTTTAGATACCGAACTGATTAGTCAGCTGGAAAAAGCAGACTGAAATATAGAAAGGAAAACCAAAAGTGAAGCCAAATATTCAAATTTTAGATTTAGCCAACAGAAAGGGTGCAACTCCTACATCCCTACCACAATGGCATGCATATGCAGAGACACAGCAAATAAAACCCCCACGAAAGGAAGAGAATGAGTGAGAGAGACGGATGATACTCCTTGTATGTATGTACATCAAAAAACCATTACAAGAATACATGCTCCCGCTAATCATATCATAGACTCGATGGTTCCTGTGAGATTCATTCTACCATGAACGCGAATATTACTCGTATGAATCTACAATGAAAAAGCTTTCTGAGGATACATGTATATGAATATCATTTTGATAAAACATATTCTCATTGAGTCCTGGTGTTTCCATTCCAGATTTGAAAACAATCGAAATCCGTGAATCTACTATAAAGAGGTAACGCTCCTCAAGATTCAATCCACCATCAATGACACATACTACAACTATAAGTTAATGTTAAATTAAACACCAAAACCACATCATGAATCTTACAGACTCGTGCACAGAGAACTATTCTTCACCTCTTGCTAAAATATCCTAGAAGTCTAATGATAGTACCTTATTAGCAAGGATGTTTACAGTTCCATGATTTGAAGTAAGATCAGCTGACAAAATGCAAGGAGGCAGTTGGAATTGCACACTTATTGAGTCAATTGTCTTTCCAGGATCATTCCGTATTCCAACTAGCACATTAATACGACATGTTCCAGAGTCTGAACTTAGTTGTGGCTTCACGTATATTGGAGTATTCTTCAACTTCTTAACCCTGTAGTGAGTTAAAGATGATAGTTATAAGATTCGTAGCTAGAGAACAAAACCAATTACAAACATTGGATGCTATATGTATGCTTACTTCCAAAAAAATGATTTAGCTTATACCATGAATGAACAGGTTGGAAACAGTGAATACTTAAATGCATAATTGTGTGGCCTTTGCAGTGATTCATCACATACAAGATCATGTACATACACATGCAGAGTATGAAATATTGTGCATGGCTAAAATGCTGCTACAGTAAGAAGCTAAATAGCCGGATTCAATTAACATTTAAAAGTACAAATGCACAAAATTGTAGCCTAACAGCACACACCTGTAACTCATGAGCTTAAATTGTCCATCAGGAGGCACAAAAGATAGGATTTGATTTGATTCCCATGGTCGAAACCGAACACAAGGATGAAATCGCACATCATTCAGAATAGAAGGGTTTCCAAATGAAAGAGTCAAATCAGGAAGACCTGAGAGATGAGAGTTCACTTGGACCTCGCCATATATCTCACATTTAACGAGGACTCCTTCCCTGAACAGTATAAGAAAAGAAAATCCGTAAGCCCTTTGTAGTACAAAAATCATACACAAAACTCCAACATAAGCTGCAGCCTACAAGATGATCCAAAAGTAACCAATGAAGTTAGAACTCCAAAATCATATATAGGATCCAAGATAAATATATCGAGATTATCTTATTCAACAGATTATAGAAGCAGCAGAAAGAAGCAACTTTAAGTCATTATGTGATGACATTCACAACTTATGTACTCTAACGTGTTAGTTAAATAATATAACTTGAAAGATTCTTTGACTGAAAGTAGTTATAGTGCTGTACACCATTAGCTTTTTTGATAATGTATGTATGAGTGATGTTCTATCAAGAGAAGCACTGAAAACCCTCACTGTTACTATTAACAATGGGTGAAGTGTAGCTCGATAACGACTGCTTTCTTCTAAGAGATCATTTAATATTGACTTACTTTTTTCTTATCTTTTTTAGTATTTTCTGTCTATCTTATGAAATCTCTACTTTTCTAGTACAGTAAGATACTCAATCACTGCATCTCCTCGGGTTGAAACGATACCTCAAAACCTTAAGGGTTTCATATCAATAAGTTTGCCTCTCTTTACAAATCGATCATATAAGCGGGCTACTCCCAGAAAATGCCCTGCATGTAGGCATTTATGTTTATCTTTGTCCTTCTGTTAAAACAGAAAACTATTAGAGGATCAAGTACACAAACAAAATTTCTTCCAACGACTTGACATGGTAATGCCTGCAAAAATGAATTTGGTTTGGTCTTTAACCTCATCAAAGATAATTGGCAAAAAATATTCCAAACAAGGAAACTCGAGAGTACCTCTCTCTCTCTGATTATCTGTTGTATGAGAGAAACTAATGCAATAGTTTTCTTGTCTCCAATTCATTTCCAAACTTTATTCTGATAGGCAGAAGGTTGGTAATCACTCAAATCTGCAGGAAGGTAAATTTTCGAGAGGCGTGCAATTTTTCTATTGTTTGAAAGAAATTATTTTCCTTCCCTTTTTTTACCTCTATAAAGAAAAATTTATATTTCGAAGTCTATGAAAATTTAATATTCATTTTCCACGGGAACACAATTGCAAATTGCAAAAGTAACAGAATCCAGTAAATAGCGTGACACCGTCTATAGACAAAGTCTCTATACAAGTCAATATAGAGAGAAACAAAATAAATGCTAGAAATATTGAGTTGGAGAAGAGTCAGTGCATGCCTGTTTATGATTGCATCCATTTCTTCAACAAGATCAACATATACTTCATTGCTTACATGCTTCAGATCTGTCGTTCTCCAAGGAACACAAGATGCTGTTGCGCCTGGAAGGGTATTGCTTACATTAGAAGTGTTACCCGTCACAACGCTTAACACTTTGCTAACAATATTCGGAGGAGCAATCATCTCCCTCAGGGTGTTAGGTTCTGTTGTGAGAGGAAACCCATTGTCTATCATCTCATCCAGAAGCTGAAAGTTGAAACAAAAAAAATCTATTAGCTCTAGCAAAACCTGTTCTCGGAAAATATTACAATAAAAACTTAAGTGAGGAATGAGGGAAAGGTGGAAAGGCTCTTCATGAATGATTAGACCCATATTTCCTTATCCATATTCCATCATCCATGTCTACTGTATAATAGAATCTTTAGTACCTTCTCACATGACCAAGCAGATTCTTTTTTAAATGGATAAAGAAAAATTATTACATTTTAAGAAAATCATGCCAGAAGCACCAGAAAATCCAAATATTTGTGCACCTTATGAAGGTTAAAAACATGTAATAATTCCAAATTCATATAGGTATCCTAACAAATGGGAAAAATAATGATATTTGGATGGTACAATACATGTACATATATAATGCCACTTCTAATGTAACACTCCAGTCCCACATCGAAAGATATAGGAAAAAATTGTTTGTATATAAGAAATTAAGTAACTACCAATAGTACTTTTAAGTAAGATACTATTGGGTCAGTGGTTTAAGGCCTTATTTGGATGAATGTTATTTGATTCGGATTTGGAATTTGACCCGAGATTTGTTCCGAACTCGTGATTTAACCCAGGTTGTTTCATATGGTATCAAAGCAGACTCTCGAAAGCTCAAGTCGGGTTATCCGATCGGGTTGCCAAAAGTGGGGACACGAAGGCTGGTGGTATTATCTCACAATGGAGAGATGGAGGTTTGGAGGTGGGGACACGAAGCCAGCCGGTATTATCCCACAATGGCTAGAGAGGCAAAGATCTGTGGATCGTGTGTGATCGGTTCTGACGGGGACGTCGAAAATTTAAGTGGGGGGTTTGTAACACTCCAGTCTCACATCGAAAGATATGAAAAAAAAATGTTTGTATATAAGAAATTAAGTAACTACCAATAGTACGTTCAAGTCATGACTTTTTGGGTGAGCCTGGGGTGGGCTAAGATGACCCAAAAAGATACTATTTGGCCAGTAGTTTAAGGCCTTATTTGGATGGATGTTATTCAATTCGAAGTTGGAATTGACCCGAGATTTGTTCCAGACTCAGGATTTGACCCGGGTATTTCAACTAATATATGTACACACATTATACACAAACAGAGAGAAATTAGAGCATATATATATATATGTGTGTGTGTGTGTGTGTGTTTGTCATAGTTGTTGATACGATACGATACGATACGATACGATACGATACGGAGACACAATTCAATACGTATCGTAGGGATTAATATAAAAATAACACCGTATCATACAATTCAGTTATGATTCAATACGATACACCTTTTAAAGTTAGCAACCGAATTGAAAAAGTTTTTATGTAGATCCAAAAGAGTAAAAACAAAACTTTTAACCTTCTACCATTTCAACTGAAGAGGCTTTTGAGCACAACATATTTTATATCACTTGATGAGCCTTTAATCATTTTTTAAAGTTTATATTTTCTTTAGAATGTCACTCTATTTTTTTCATGTCACTTTCCATAAGCAAATACATAAATCTCCACTTGTTAATTAATTTGAATTATTTTCTTTTGTTTTATAGATTAAAGGTGAATCTGAATTTTTGTTTCTCTTGTTATTCTATAAAGATTACTAAAATAATATCTAATAATCAATTTAGAGTATTTTGGCTACTATTTAACTTTAAAATTTATTTTTAGTCTATAATATGCTTGATTGTACAATAAATTGTGTGTTTTATATGTTTAAATATATATTACCATATTTTTCATTGCGTTTCCATATTATACGGTACAATGATACGATACATGAAACACGATATCGGGATTTTCGATACACGATATGATTAATGATTTGACAACTATATTGTTCGTGTAGATGTATATGTATGTAGGAAGAAGCTTGTGTGTGTCCCGGACAAGTGCATAAACTACTTTCTTATCAGTAAACTAAACCGATGTAGACAGCTGCAGGAAGGTAAGATTTGTGCTTATTACCGATGGTTTTAAAGTAATCATACAATTTACAGTTTTTAAAGGTGGATTTGCGGGATCATACTAGACTGCGGGAAATTCTGAAACCCATTTATTAGTTGCTTGTATTGGTGGAAGGCTAGCTTAGCAATATTTCATAATTTAAAAATAAAAAAGTTCCGTTTCTACAAGAGCCAATGAAGGAGTTGGTATGGGAAGTGTTGTGCAATTTAAAACTAAGGGACACTGGGCTATAGAGTAATTATTCAGGGTTGTGGTCAATAACCCGGTGAAATTATGTTTAGTCTTCTGAAGGACTTCAATTGCTACATTTATTTATCCAAGCAGGAAATTGGTTTGAGAAAGCAGTTGCAGAAGCGCTGATCCGGAAGATGATGCCAATGCCGATGCCAATGATGGAGAAGAAAGCCACCCCGGAATAGTTTAATATATTTTAAACCATCACATGTTGAAACATCATAAGATAAGCAAGAACACGCTAAAAACTTCAACAGGAGTGAACCATGTATTACACATAGATCTAGATATGCAAAAACCTCCCTCCCTCCCATATATAACACATTAATTACGCATAGACCACTACTACAGTACTTTACCGGAGTACACTAAGCATCTGCTGCGATAAATTTCACTAATTTACAAGCAGAAACAAGAAAAGATCTCACCTACCTCGTATACAATAACAAAGTTATCCTTAAGTAAATCTTCATTCAACCCTCCAAGATAATCCGAGAGAACATCAGCTACTCTGCAAAGGAACTAAAGAAAACCAACTAAAGATCCAGGTGTTCAATGTTATCCTCAAATATAATCACAACCAAGCACAATAAAATCTCTAGATAGCCAGGTCTGGCTTATTATTATCAATTAAGGAACATGCAAATGCTAAGAAATGGTATGAAAATTCTAGGAGCTAATTTAAGAATAGTTGCTTGACCTTCAAACATGAGGTCCAGATATTGGTTGAGAAATTGATGATATCCACAACTCGGATCCTGTTGTTACGGATCTTGGTTGAGGTCCACATATCACATATCATGCAAAATTTTATTTCTCAATTAGCTACATCTTGTAGTGTTATCAGGTTAAACAATTAAACTAGGAGTTGGTTTCAAAGATTAGTTCCTCCCTGGGACTAGTACTACAAATATCTACTTTTCTGTAAGTCGTCTACACCTTAATTTGCTATAACATATTACAATATTTGGACTCATCATAGCATTATATCTTTAATAGTCAAAGTTCAAACAAAAAGCTCTTAAATCACTATCAACATTCTAGGATCTATATAAAAGAGCCATTGATTTGTCAAGCGTGACACAGAAATTCAAGTCTAGACCCAAACAATGTCAAATATCAGTTTGTCTAATTCATTCCTCCAGAAACCCAAAATTCTCCATACCAGCATCAGCTAAAGCCTTCTAATCAAAATCTGCTAAATATAGAATTTCTCAAATAGATATGTTGCAATAGCATTATATCCATTAATTTTTGACAGAAAATTAGATATCCGTTATCAGCATTGTTCACCTTGGCCATGTCATAGTGAGATTCACAGAACATTCTAGATCTAAAGTGAGACTAACCCCAAATGTGTTTGGTGTTGCAAAACTGAGACAGCAACGCTCCTCAACCAATACAAAGAAGACTCTCGTTATGTAGCTAATGTGTACCCCAAGAAATTTTTTTTATTGGATGAAAGAATAAATTTTATTAATAGGTAAGACAGAGTACATTAAACTAGGTGGAAATGCTATACCATCTAAAAGAAAGTAAAAGTCATTAATCCTTCTACTACGCAAAACCATGATTCAAGCAACTTAAATATTCTGTGGATAATTACTTTTTCAGAAGAATCAAGACTTTTCCTCCACTCTATAATATTTGTGTCAATAACTGCAACCAAGCACAAATGCCACAAGTCCAGCAAATTCAGGCAGACCCCTGGAGTCGCATTTTAAATCAAGTTCATGTTTTTTTCCCCTTCTCCATGCAAGTAATTTCTTATTGTTATTAAAAACTAAAAATAATAAAAAACTAAAAATAATAAAATTGCATAAGTCATTGAGTACCCAACTTAAATGGCATATCACAACAATGTAGAAGTAATAGAATAAGAAGAATACCATATAAATTTTATGCATGATAAAAGTATGCAAAACATTTTAAGTTTTTATAGTATATCGTCGATTGACCAAGTAATATAAATATTAAATAGATCTTAAATTCAAAAAAAAAATTCAAAGCTCACCTCAATGCCCATCAAAGGCGGCATTTCAACTTGGGTGCAGGCTAAGAATGTGATGCCATCACGAACAACTTGGAAAAGGTAATGTGTAGGTGAGGCAATTACGGGTACAAGCTATAATTACCAACATAAGTTAAGAAAGCACAAAGAATTAAAACCCCGTTAATAACATTTTAATTGAATTTCTACTAATAAAATAATTATGGTACCTTGAAGGAATCACCTTGAGAGATAGCTTGATCCCAAAACCAAGCGCATATTGACCGATCAACCCGATGGCCAGTCAGCTGTTTCTCTAAAATTACCTCCCTAAAAATATAATACCAAACAGGTAAGGGGAAAAAACTTTAAATTCAAACCCTTTGAATGCTCAACAGGATTGTGAAAAAAGATTAGCAAAATGTGTAAGATTAAAGATTCGATAACTGAATTTACAGATCGAAATCACACATTTATGGGTGTGCTAGTGAGCTAATACAGGAAATAGTGATAGAAGAAATAGTTAAAAACATACCCAGAATCTGATAGAAGAAATATACACTGCAGCATCTTTTCTATCGATCTGCTTCTCTCTTGAATTGATCAAAACTTTGATGAATAAATATGCAACGATTAGAAATTTCTTCGGGTTTTGGACTGCAAAGCTCTCTCTCACTGTTGGATAAATCTTGCATCCGATTTATAAACTCGATCCGGGTGGACCAATCCATATGTTTTCGTCTATTAAGATCGGATCGTGTGCAATTCCAATTTAAATTATTTTTTAATTTAAAAATCCATTGTTGACCTATTAATATATTTTTCAAAATGTAAAAATAAAATAAAAATCTTCTCAACTATAAAATAAGCAAAAAAGGAAAAAAAATACATAAAATCTCCTCTCTTTTGTCTCCATAAACTCCCTACTAATTTTTTATTTTTATTTTTTTATTCGTTGACAGATTATGATGCTCTTTCTTTAAAATAAAATATGAGAGTAATACTAAAATTTTGAAGTCATTTTAAATATTTTTAAATTTTGAAATTGATGTGAATTAATTTAATTTTAGAAAATACAATTATTTATAATTATAAACTATCTAAATAATATTATTGATGCTTAAATATAATTTAGTACCCTAAATTATAGGTCATATTTCACTTCAGTGATTCACCTTTCAATTTTATCAATTAAATGATTGAACTATTAAAAAATTTCAATTGCAACAAATTGAGTCTGTCACATCAGAAATCGCTTACGTGACTATTTCGGTCGGTCATTAGTCAGCTTAGTTGTAACTAAAAATAGTATTTTATTTTTTCTTAACATATTTAAAGGGCAAATTCGTCAAATCACTTTATATCGGACATTAATACTACTCCCTCCATCCATTATATCTGACGTTATACAAGTTTTCACGTAAATTAAGAATATATACAACTTTACTATTTTACCCTTAATTAATATATCATCCCATTAATGTTTGGTGTTCGTCTGTGGGAGAAAATTTGCTTGGCTTCTCTGTTTTCTTCTAAAAATTCTCTCTCCTCCTGCATATTACCGATAGCAGAAAAATATTAAGAATAGATGCAAGCCTTCATCTTCTCTCTCTCCCTCTCTCTCTCCAGAATTAAGATATGCTCCATTGAAGATCTCTCCAGATTTAAGATCTACTTCATCTGCGCTCTGTCGTCTTCTTCTTCATCTCTTCATCGGTCAGATCTGACCGTTCAGAAATAACTCATCTCTTCACCCTCCGGATCTGACCGTTCAGATCATCGACTGGATCGATCTCGCCGACGGCTAGTCCGTCTCCGGGACGGAAAAGTTAGAGGTGGAAGAAGAAGATGATGAATTTGGGGGGTCCGATATGGCAATATGTTTTTTCAGTTCACTCTCTGTGAGACCCCAGATTTTATGAATAAATATTTAATTTTTTTAAAAATAATTTTTTAATATTATGGTGTAGAATAATTTAATTGAGCATAATTTATTGTATAAAATTTATTTTAAAAAAATAAAATAAATATAATATGACGAAACAGATTTTCCGTGACTCGTGTGGCCTGTTGCGTTGTTCCGTGGTTATGCTGCTTAGTATATATTATATATATATAAAAATGTGGCGGGTATATATAATAATCATATATGATTACTTTATTTTTAAACCAAGAGTTGCAGGACATTCTTTCTTGCTTATTAAGTTAATATGCAAATTGCAAGTACATGTTATATATATTTAAGAGTTGCAGGAGATTCACGGTTGGCAACAAAAGTGATTTTATATATATATATATATAATAATAATAATAACGTAATTATTCAATGTGGGTTATTATTGCACGGACGTTTTTTTATACATATATATATATATATAATAATAATAATTTTATAATTAAAATAAAAAGTTTATTTTAATTTTAAAATTAAATTTAATACTAACTAATTGAAATTAAAATTAGATTTTATATTTTTTTAAATAAAAAAAATTATTTAAATATAAAATATTATATTTTATTATGTATAATATTTTGTATAGTAAAATCAGAATATAATATGTACCGGTATTATAATATGCGGCCAATAATGAGTACAGTCCGAAAATTTAGTGCCGGACAAAATATGTATAGTGAATAATAAGGCGTGACCGGTCCATGCACTTGAAGTACAATAGGATATTTGCTGAACCAGACCAGTATTAATGCATGGAATTTGATAGTGATAATAATTATTTCATCATTGGTTCCTGTAGTGTGAGAAGTATCATTTTCCTTATGCATATATCATACCAGGCTCATATCAGAGTCCGGTGTAAATATTGATATTTTCTTATTCTGTTGGACATTTTTTTGTATTGCACGTATAAGATTAGTAATTTTTTTTATAAAATAGAATACTTTTATAAAGTTATTCTATAAATATAATATATTATATTTTATTATGCATAGTGCCTGCATAGTGTTTGCATAATAAAAATCTTTTTATATAAAATAGAATATATTATATTTTATTTAAAAGATTTTGTTTTAAATATGGACCGTCTGATTAAAATAAATCAATCTGGACCGTTCACGGATTGGTTACTATTCATTCCATTTTTCTATAAATAGAAGTTCATTCCTTCTTTATTTTCTTACGAATTCACTGAAACTCTAGAGAGAGAAATTATAGAGAGAAAGAAGAAGAGTATTCTGCTACTTTCCTACTTCTATATCTAGTTTCTTCTTTGAAAGGTAAAGGGATATTATTATGGTAAGGGATATTATTTGTTGTACCCGTAAGGGGTGTTATTCTTTTGTATTCATGCAAAGATGATATGTTGTTAAATATCTTTGGCATGTAGTGCAAAGATGATTTGTTGTTTGATAGCTTTAACCCGCAGTGCAAAGATGGACAGGTGTATGACATGATCATGACCACTAGTGATACTAACGAATATTATTGGTTGTAGTGCATGGATAATTCAATGATGTGATTGGCAGGATCATGACCATTAGTTAACAGTTGAATGTCTTTGGCCGTAGTGCACTGACAGACAATTGATTGGTATGATCATGACCATTGGTTTTATAGTTGAATATCTTTGACTCGTAGTGCAAAGATAGGCAACTGATTGATATGATCATTGTTATTACATTTGAATATCTTTAGCCTTGGGGTAAGGATATTGAGTAAACATTCTATTAATCCTTTGTGGCAAGGAGAAGCTGTTGATTTACATGATTATAAATATGAATTGTGAACTTAATTAAAATCTTTAGTGGTTTAGGTGAAGACAGGTGATGAAAATTCTTTGTCTTAGGTACAATAAAGGACTGTTGATGAGTATTACAGGAATGAAATATTAACGACGGACTTTTAATTTGGAGGAGAAACTAGACATTATGTTCTACTTGACTCTTCTAATGGATTGTTAATTCCGCTGCAATTATGGTTGAAAAGTTTTATTATCTACCATGTGTTCTAAATCTCTGATTTATTATTGACAAAAGCTATTGATAATTTAATTATCTTTAGACATGATATTCTTTACTGAGCTAGTTGTGCTCACCCTTTTGTTTCACAATTCCTTTCAGGTAATAAGAGTGTAGCTGGGTCGAGCGGACATAACAGGAAAATAGTGTGATGGTCCGAGACTGTCGAAGTTTCTCAATATATTATAAAACGGCATGACTTACAACAGATAATTGTATTGAGGACCTAAGATGTGTGTGTCATATTTTATACGTCACTTAATAGTTAATTTTGGCGAATAATAATAGGGTGATGAGAACCCGACTTGACAGCGTCAAAAGTGCACCTCATTAGAATGAATATGATAGTGATCTTCTTGTTCTTATTTGGGGTCTTGAAATATTTGCTGCTGTATTTTATATGGCATTGTAATAATTTGAGTTTGGATACTGTCTACGAGACAATATTGTATTAAAACTCACAGTTAACCGTTGTCGTACTCTGCACGACAGTTCAACAGTTGTATAAATGAGTTTGTATTTGATTTTTATAATGTGATATCTGGCGACTCAGAATGGGTCGTGTGGACCTATTTTGGGGCGTCACACTCTCATCAGTAGCTGCAAATCTACACCTCTTTCCAGATCGAATGAAAAAAACATATTTTCAGATTGGTTTGAACAAAAGAGAGTGTACTGAAATGTTTTTTCAAAAGATTGATTTGCAGCTACTGATGAGAGATAGACAACGAAAGATTGGAAATATGTTTTTTTCGTTCTAACAAAAGAGAGTGTACTGAACGGAAATCATGGGTTTGGAGGAAATTACCAGTCCGATCGCCGGTGCCGGAGATGGATTCTCAGATCATTTCCATTAAAGTGAGTCTTGTAGAGGAAAAAAGAGTTTATTCCACGGGAACTGTTCTCAATAGGCATTAATAGTGGTAGAGAAGGAAGTGTATAAAAGGAAAATAAATGGCAAAATATTCTTGGGATTGTAGAACGTTAAATATTTTGAGAAAAAAAACCCTCCTAAAACGTCAAATATAATGGGATGAAGGGAGTAATAAAAAACAACAGATTGAATCTTACAACTCTCGAAAAATCTAAACTTAGATAGATTTGTCTCCTTCATCGCTGACCCAACCATTGCTACAGAAATCAAAAAATTCATAAAATTCCAGGTATAAACCCTAGGCAACATAAACAAACACAAATCCTTTCCTCATCATCTTCACCGCCATTTTTTCCCCTTTCCTTGAGGAGAGAGAAAACATAGATTGTGTATTTTCTTTAGAGAGAGGAAACAGAAAAGTGCGTAAAAGATTTACATAAGTTAGGTTTGGGGTTTCATTCGGATCTTTGAAATCATCAGAAAACAAATTAAACAATTGGAGAAAGAGAGATTCAACTCAAAGTAATGGATTGGGATTTGGGGAGAGCGAATATGTCGTTATTTTTGTGTTTCTTCTATTCAAAAAACAAACTAAAGATTGAGGTCATCAATTTGAGATGTCAAAAATGTCTTTGTTTTGATTTTTTTCTTTCTTAGATTTGGGTATGCAAAGAGGCAAGTTTTGGTTGAGATCTACTAGATCTGAGAAGTCAGTGAATATGTGAAGTGAAGATGACAGTCACTGAACATGGGCGTGAAGAGAAGAGAGGGGGAGAGGGAGGGGAACGAAGAGAGAGAGGGGGAGAAGTCAGTGAACATGGGTGTGGGGTTTCATTCGGATCTGAGAAGTCAGTGAACATGGGCGGAGAGAGGGAGAGGGAGAGGGAGAGGGAGGGGAAGGAAGAAGACAGTCGCTGACTGTCACGAAAGATAATGAAAGCCATGGGCTATGACCATTTTACCCTCTAATATATATAAATTGTTTAATTAAAAAAATAAAAAAATATTTTTTTATACACATTCAGCTGACTAATGGCCCAACCGCATAGCCACGTCAGCGATTTCTGACATGGCAGACTAAGTGATAAAATTGAAAAGTGGATCATCGAAGTGAAATATGACCTATAGTTGAGGGTACTAATTCATATTTAAGCCTATTATTGATTACAAATTTATTACTCCGTTAAAAAAGGAATTACTTTACAATTTTTAAATTGCACACCCATGATGTGGCTTTTGTAGATTTGAACAAACATCGTCTACTTAATTGGGCATATTTCAAGTATAAAACTCACAAATACTGGATTTAATCCCAAACAAAACCCTAATTCCAACTGCAAATTTTCTCAAGATTCACTACTTTCTCAACTAAAAATCTTGCTTATCCTTTAAAAGTCCAACAGAGCTACATCCATTGATCTGTAGAAATTACATACATCATACTAAAAATAATCCTCCAAGAAGTCTCAACCTGGGACTTTGTTTATATTCTGTTACGCGGCGTAAGTGGAATAAGTTGAAATCAAAAGGAAATGTGAACAAAATCCTCCGATTTGATGAAAAGAAAGTTCTCTACTTAAAATTGAGTTTACAAACAATCGAAATTGTAAAAAAAAATCACGACTTCTCTAAAAGAAACCCTGTTATATCTCTAGGAAGAGTTGCAAGAACCAAGTTCAGTATCATCCACTATATTGATTACATACCTAAGATCACGGGTTCTTGACGATTTACTTGTGTCCCATCTTCCTTTACGAGTAACTCAGACAACACTGAATGCAGACTGTATTGTGGATGAGAAACGAGATGCAATGGTTTGGGAGGCAAATGCTTGAAGCTGCTTCTTAGCATCTGAAAAGAACACCAAATATCATTATTCAAGAACTTGAATAGAATAAGTGAAATGCTTGAAAAGTGAAATGTTTGAACCTATTCTAAATCATTAGGCTGACTGAAATGTACGAATCCTTTTCAGCTCTACAAGCAGACAAGAATATCTAACAAAATTCATTTTGTAATAAACAAAAACAATCTCAACTAGTATCAATAAGCAGATTAGTTCCAAAAATTATTTCTTGCAAGGCATAGCACAAAGTGGAATCAAAATCTACTTGATATGACTGGTAGTGGTAGGTAATAAACTAAATAAGACATCCACTGAACTATAGATAATCCATAGAATAATGGTACAGAACATGTCTATACTTTCCAATGCAAACATAATAATCATGGTACAGAACTATAGATAATCCATAGAATCAATTTAAAGATCATCGTATTCAGAACGTAGACAAGGATGTAAAGAATCAAACAACTCAATACTGCAGAAGTATCTTTCTCTTCTTTTTTTCTTTTTCTTTTTTTAATTTAATATTTTTTGGGGGGTCATGTCATACCTACTTCAGAAGTGCCTTTTAGTTGAAATGAACAAAAATAAGTTGCTTTTGATATACATAGTTAGCCTAATTGATTATGTAACATTCACCAGCACCTAATACCCTTTATCAATCTTAATCTTTTTATATTTAACAGATATATGTATTTAATATCATATAGGAAAAATCTTTGCCCTTGAAATCAATTTTCAACCGATGAAACCCTAAGTTCCTAACGTTCATGTCTCTTCTTTTATGTTGTTGATCAACCCCACAGAGAGCATTATATGTTTTTATGTGTGTGTATGGGTGGTGGATGGGGGAAAGGAAGGAGCAATGAGACTCTTATAGTTCCTAACAAACATCACTCTGGCATACAATTATATAATTCAGATTTCCAAAAACAAAAAGAAACAGCAAAATAGGTGGTATGCACACCTTTGCGGCATTTAGTAAAGCCAACAATATTAGCAATACTGAGGGTCAAACAAACCCCTACAACAAGGAGATAATCAGCTTGAAACCTTATGAGGGAGAATATTCCAAGGATGAGCCACAAAACCGCCTGCAAACGAAAGAAAAACGACTTAATGCATAGATCAATCCAAGTAAATGTAAAAAGATAAATTTCCCGGTCAGTAGTTTTGAAAACAAGATCTACCCAAGCTTATAACAAGTCATAATGCCACAGTACTCTTTAAGTACTACTGAAGCACTTTACCCATAAATTTAATGATTATTTCTAGAGTTCCATTTTATCTGGTGTTGGAAGTAAATCAACATTAAAAACACACAAGAAAGGACCAAAACTGTATTTCTTGGTTCTTCAAAATGTCAAATGCTTTGTTCCATGACACTTGCTGTAACTATTTATCTTCTTGTACAATACTTGTTCCATGACATGCTTTTCTCTTTGAATGTGAACACTATGGTTATTATTGACTGTGAAATGTTGTATCGAAATATTTAACTTACAGTGAGGTAAATGGTCCACCAGAACAGCCATGAATCCTTCTTGTTCATTCGAGCCAATGACTATGCAAAAACAAGGGTAAATGTGTGAGAACAGTAACCCAGGTTAGTTTAAGGTCACGAGTAAAACACTCAGACCTCAGTTACAAAGTCAACGAAGTTATTTAAAATAAACACTCAATTACAAAGTAGCCCAGGCTATGCATGAAAGAAAATCACCCACCTCCTGATCAAGACATTCAAATTTCCACACACTCTCACCCTCATCATTTATTTCATTCCACCACCTCAAACCAACTAAAATGCGTCCGCTGACATTCTTGACTACCCAAAAATCAAGTGCAGCCAGAAGTACAGTTACCACAAAAATTATGACAAAACTGTCAAAAAATAGAGCTGAAAGTATGTAAAACGCCAAAGCGGAAGCCTGTCAAATATAAAATACAATGTTAGAAGACAAAATAAATTACCCAAGAACAAGAAAATTCGTGAATGAATATCAAATCTACGACCTTGAAGAGCACATGAAAGAAACATATCTCTGGGTGGGCATAATTCTCCCCTGCAGTCTGAGCATAATAACAATATGTTATGAGTTAGGATGGCTTGCAATGGACGATAAGAATGTAGTTTGCAATCAATTTAAATAATACAATATTACATACCAAAAGATATCGTAGGCTAATATAGTATAATAAAGAGAGAGAGCACCGAAAGTAGCAATCATCTCACATTCTAATAGAAAAGTCCAACATTTGTACATTTAATTTGATAAATATAAAACTAAAGACATTCTTCTTCGTTTTCTTTCTTATTAAGAGATTCTTTTTCCTAATGGAATATGTGGCGAATGCAATAATCTTAAAGATCTTTGCTTACTGAAGCCATGTTAATTACGCATATCAAATGTAGAAAAGAAGATAACAGGTCAGATATTATTGAACATGTAAAAATATAAACCAGCCAAAAGGGGGGTAAAAGTAGTGGGAACCATCCACATAATTCCCATATCAAAACTCCAAATAAAGCAACATTTTAAGAGCATAAAATCAACCTTCAAGTTACTATGGATAGACTTCCAATAGTAAACATAAAACACCACATTATACTTCTCCAGAGCATAACATGAAATTAACTTTACAAACAATAAATTACACCACTTAATACATTCCAATAAAAATGACATCACTAGTTTCCTTAAGATTGTTTGAAGATACTCAAATATACATGGCCATTCCTAGTTGGTGGTTTTGGGATATTCAACCAAACAAAGTTCCGGTGCATTCTTATCCTGAACACACAACAAACTTATGTCTGCTCCCATATTATTAACCACAATGCAACATAATCAATTACATAGTTACTGAATTTTTCATCCTGCCTAGTGCCTACTAAACAGGTATAAACTTGAATCATTTGTCCATACCTATTTGCAATATGTTTTATTAAAAGAACTATCAGATATAGTTTTTTTGTCAAGATTGACTCCCAAAATTGAAATCATATGTTCATCATTACCATAATAGTCAGTCTCCCATAAAATAAATGGTACAATAAACTTGTATGGAATTTGCATATTTTATTATAGCATCACAAAATATTCTGTTGAAGTAAGCAATCATAGAAATCTCAAACCAACTTCTTTTCTCGTGAACTTTACAAGTTCCTCCAAAATAACATCATGGGTACTCCCGTTCTAATCTTTGACAATTAACTTGACTTGCAAAAGGAGTTGCTAAATCTGTACAGTTAGTCCATGGAAGTGTTGCATTTAATTCAGGTTTTTGAAAAATGGAAACATAAAATTATGAATTCACTTTTATTGAATTAAAATGAGACCATCTCGTAAGTATTTGTAGCTATTTTTTTCGACATTTGATGATTTTTGTTTACGCAATAAACTATACTATTGGAGAAGAATACCCCACAGTTTAAAAGATAACTATCGACTATTTCGCTCCCACACTGCATAACTTCTCTCAGTATTCAAAATAACTACATAATAACTAGGGCTGGGCAAAAAATGGGTAAAACTAATAACCGAATCGAACCGAATTTTTTTAACCTAAATATTTTGGTTATTCGATTATTTTGTACATTTCGGTTATAACCGTTTTAGTATCTAATTTTTCGGTTTCGATTCTTATTTCTTGTTATTCGATTAACCGAATTGTCCCCTTAGTTTTCAGTTCCAAACCTTGGTTAAACTTTTATTGAACCCTCGGTTTTCAGTTCCAATCCCATAAATTCTGGACTTTGATTCCTCCAACAATGAGACAATTAATTGAGATTTTCAATAGGAGTACTTGACTTTTGCCTATCTTATTGACGCCACCTTGAAAACCATGATCAATGCCTATTGATATATACTTTTACAATTTCATAAAATGAACTTCCGTTCCAACATTAGAGATACATTTATAAACGACGACTTTTAATAATAATTTTATATTCTCAAATATAACCTTAGTATTAGCTAAGAATTCAACTGTGATGATTGAAAATTATAGTAAAACATTAATGACAAATTAGGAACATCATGTCACTTTATAATTCTAAAATAGAAATGTATTTCTAATTTTGGAACATACTAAAAACAAAAAGGTGTCTCTAATTTTGGAACAAAGGGAGTATTATTTAACTTTTTTTGTATTTTTTAATTTTACTGTTAAAATTAATAAAATCCTTATTATATTCTTACAGTAATTGAAAACACAATGTGTATTGCTATTCTTGAACCTCTTCGCTATACTAATAAGATTTAGGAATTCTCTAACAGAATTGGTTTCAATTTTTCATTGGCAAATCAAGAGGCAGATGTGAAAATATGACCCTGTTAGAATCATGAAGTGAATGTAGTGCTTGTCAACACGTTTGAACAGTGTATCACAGTCGACGTCAGAAGACTAATACCTATGTTCGTAATATAAAAATAATACAATATGTTTAACCATTACAATTTCATTATCACAAGACAAGGTATTCTATCTTGCTAAACTAAAGTACAGTATATTCATTATTCAGTTAATGGACACGTCAACTTGTTGAGCAAGTTTTGTCATATTTTTTCAATACTTTGTAAAGCACCTCTTTTTCTTCATTTAAGTGAAAAGCACCTTAATTTCGGTTATTAACGAATAACCGAATTTACTATTCGGTTACTTGTAGCGGTTCGGATATTTTATTTATACAAATTTCGTTTATAATCGAATATGCTATTCGGTTTAGTTATAACCGAATGATCTGCCCTAATAATAACTATTACTTCTGACTGCCGATAAGAAATTCTACACCTGGTATCAGTGAAAATCCTTCCTCATGTGCTTATTTTGGAGCTCAAAAAGAACAAGGAAAAGGACTAGCAAAATATAAATACCCACCAAAATGAACACAAGTCTACTGGTATATACTTTTAAGAATAAAATACTAACAGGTATAATGCTAAAATTAAGCTTAATAGACACTAAAAAAAACTCATATAATTTAATAATTCATTTTCTATCCCTGTTCCTTCGACTAAGGTTGTATTTGATAAATTTGGGAATTAAAATCTGAATGATTATGATATCTTAATAAATTAGATCATCTGAATGGTTATGAGGTATGAAACTAAAAAATTGTTTGATAACTAAAAAGTAAGTTGTCTCTTAATGACACTATTTTACCATTTTAAAGGGTAATTTTTTTTTTAATAATTTTAAACATTCAATTTAACAAAAATGAGTGTATAATATTGTTGAATATATTTATATAAAAAAAAATTATCAAAACAATTTCATTAAGAGGTACCTCTTAATTATTAAGATTTTATTTTCTGTCTTATCCATTAAGAGACATTCAGAGGTAACAAAAAATACATCATCATGCCTCTTAGCGAGTAAGAGGCAGTCCATTAAGAGGCAATCAGATGTAAACAAACAGCACCTAAGTTCCAAACAAAACCTGAAAATATCAGGACTCTATCCTATGAATATCAAAATTTCTAATCATATTATCAAAGAAATCAAAATTTCTAATGAAACCAGCAACCGGAATTCATCTCTTATGGAATAATTGATGCCATAAACCGACAACAAACATAATGCAATTTCATATACGGATCTATTATAACCACATCATGATCCGAAAGAGTTCAAAAAAATTCAATTATCTAATCAACGACGTTCTGAAAGATATTCAAGCACAATGATCATTGATAAATCATGTATGTTCATCGAAGCTGCAGCAATGAATTAGCATTAAATACAACAGATATTGCTCTAATTATTACCATTTCAGGTCAATAAAATCATGCACAACTAAACAAATTAACAGGAGAGAAATCATTCAGGGAGAGTACTGAGTAAATGGAGATTTGGAAACTTACGGGATTCAGATCCATCACAATGGAAGTGACGAAAAAAGTAAACAGAAGTAAAATTGAATGGCTTCCGATTTAACTGATTAAACTCTCGTCCTTGTAATGAAAAAAGTTTCGGGCCTTTCTTGATCTGATTCTGAATATATATGATGGGAGGGTGGGATTAGGTGCCGTACAGTTTTGAATTGTGGAATTCGGTTTTATTTGGTATGGTTTAGATTTTAAAATTAATTAAAATAATAAAATTTTATTTAATTTAAATTAATAATTTAACATCACACAATATTAAAATTATAAAAGAGATACCAAGTTTTTATCCCTCATTCTATCCGTCCAAAAAGAAAAAACAAGCAACAAATATTCAGTACTACTTCATCCAACTCCAAGTTTGAGAAGCACGATGATAACTCAAGTGGACTTCTTTATGATTTGTCTAATTTCAATAATTTCAATTCTTTTAACCATAAAAGATATCGAATCCAAATAACTATATGGAAAAAATATGTGTACACAGCTGTGTATTACACAGTAGGCTATAGCGACGATTTTTTGGGCTATAACGACTGTTTCACCCGTCGTCATAGTTATTCTAGGCTATGGCGACAGTTTACCGTCGCTATAACTCAAAAAATCTGTCGTCCTAGGCCTACTGTATAATACACAGCTGTGTATATACATATAACCCTAACTATATATATATATATAATTTATGAAGTATATATACATATATATGCTCAAACAGTGTGTAATCCAATAATTTTCTAAAATTAAGAGATAATTGTATGAGATTTGTATGGTGATTGTGATTATGTAAATCGATACCATCCAAATTCAGAATTAGTAGCTTAATTTTCACGAGAGATTCATTATACAATGTTAATTGAAACATCTCTCATGTAATAAGATTGTATAATTAATTAATTTTCATGGTGCGGTTTGGTTTCGATTTTATGCGTGCAGTTTTCCTATTATCAAACCAAAATTGTAAATTTGATTTTTAACTCACCTAAAATCGTCACATACGCCGTAACCGTTGATGCGTTTTAATTATTGCGGTTTGTGCAGTTTTTGGTGTGGTTTCGATTTTAATTTGGTTCCTTAGTCACCTTTTATTAATGATAGTGTTGGTTTTGAGCCTTGGGGATCCTAATTATGAGATTTTCAAAAAAGCCCAAACTAATTGTCATATTTTCAAAAAATGTACCTAGTGTTTCATCATTTGCAGAATGGTCCTAATAAGAAAGAGGCTATATTCTAAGGTTACGTTTGGATTGCAGAAATGAAAGTGGGAATGAAATGACTCATTACTATATAATAAAAAAATTTATGTTTGGTTGGTCAATTGGAATTAAGGCAGTAAACGAACCAAACTGTGACAACCCCAAAATAGGTCCATTTCATCCAACCCATTCTGAGTCGTCAAATACATGGTACAAAAAATAACTACAACTTTATTACAACAATTATCGTGCAAAATACAACAACTCATGTGTTGTGAGTTCTGATACAAATATATATATATATATATATATATATATATATATATATATATATATATATATATCAACTGTGACTCTTGACACCAACTTGAGTAGCACGTCACCATGACATCTTACATAAAGATATAGTCAAAAACTGTTTTAGAAATTAAAATCTTTGGGAAGTGCTCAAGGAAACCTTTGTACATGGGAGGCCATGTGTAAAACTCCAACTTTTATAAATAAAGATGAATTTTCTATAAATATTATTTTTGAATATTATGGAGTAAATTTGATATAATATAGTTGTGGGAAATATTTATAAATTTTGCAAAGTAAACAAGCTGTTATAAAATATTCGTTTGGTCGGGGAATATTCTTTTTATTGGGGAATATTAGTACGACGGCACAATCATTGGTGGACCCCACAACAGAATTATTGTCGGATTGAGAAAATGACAAAAATACTTTATGAAAATAACGGCGGAGGTGTTACCGTTAAAACTGTTGAACTACTCGGTTGTAAAAGTACAGTAATACGCGTGGTTGCATAGTAGCACACGGTATTGATTATTGATGCTTACGTGAGAAGTCGCTCAACTATACTCAATTATTGCTACAGTAATTGCTGCATCATATCTCTTATATTATTGATTCAATTATTGTCATAGTATCATCTGTATAATATGTTATATTATTAAATCATTAATTGAGACGACAAGTTATAAATGATTAATAATTGTTGAAAGATTAAGTATGTGTTGATTAAAAATAAAATGATTTGTGGTAATATTTATTCAATCTTTGATGTATATAAAGAGTCTATTATGAGACGTTTGTGGTAAGTTTGGTTATTTTATGAGGGGCCCATATGTCATCATCTAAGAGTCTCTTCGTCAATAGTAATTACCTTTACCAGACGTCAAACCACTTGCCGTTTCATATTACAGGCGTCGAACCAATTGTCGTTTCACATTACAGGCGTCAAACTATTTGGTGTTTCACATTACAGGCGTCAAACCACTTTTCTTTTCACATCACCAGTCGTCAAGCCATTTGCCTTTAGACATTTCAAGTGCTAAGCTAGAAATCTTCTATAAATAGAGGCCTAGTGCTTCATTATTTTTCACGAATTCATTCAAGCTATAAAGAGAGAAAGTATAGAGAGAATAAGAGAGAAAGAAGAAGAGTATTCTGTTATTACACTACTGCAGTATTCAATCTCCTACTAATGTAAGGGGTGTTATTCTTACTTATTCATGAAGAGAACTACTGTTATTCCATTGCTTATTATTCTATTAGAATAACTTGTATACGCGGTTTACCCTATATTTGGTGACATTATTCTATTGTTCTGTTGGAACTTCCTATCTGTGTGTTTTACACCGGACCTGGTTCCGTCTTTAATATTATTCTGTTGGAACATCTTGTCTGTGTGTTTTACACCGGACCTGGTTCCGTCTTTAATATTAATCTGTTGGAACATCTTGTCTATGTGTTTTACACCGGACCTGGTTCCGTCTTTATTATTATTCTGTTGGAACATCCTGTCTGTGTGTTTTACACTGGACCTGGTTCCGTCTTTATTTATTATTCTGTTGGAACATCCTGTCGGTGCAAATTTTGCATGACCTGGTTCCGTTATTATTATTCTGTTGGAATAACCTGTCTGTGTGGTTTATCGCATGCCTGGTGATTTCTTTTGTTATTCCCTTCTTTATTATACTCAGTTGGTTAAAGTTTTAATTTCTATACTCCATAAAATTAGTGGAATATCCTTGATATTTGCGCTTCATCCAGTATCTTTTCATGGAAATATTCTTCTGAGCATTTTTGAATTTTACTCCACAAAGAAGTATCATGTTGACAATTTGAATGTTATTGGTTCTTGGATAAATTAATTCTTGAACTTATTTTATTGAATTCTTATATCATTGTCATCATTCTCATGTTTTTATCATGTTGAAAGTCATCTGTGGCCTGTAGTGCATAGATGGACTTGGTATGATTATGACCAGAAATTATTCGGTGTAATCATGACCGTAATGTTACAAATGATGTGGAAAAAGTCCTCATTGACCCGTAGTGCATTGACGGATAGTTGTTAGAATGATCATGACCAATAGTGAATACACGAATATCCTTGGCCCGTAGTGCATGGATAATTTGTGGTCGTGATACTAAAGAATACATTAACCGTAGTGCAGGGGTGATTCAATGATGTGGATTATTTATTAAGCTGAGTCTCATCGATAAAAATGATGAAAAACCTTTTAAATCATAAAAGATAGTAGATTTTATTTTCTGCTTGACTCTTTTAATGGATTGTTTTTTCCGCTGCAGTTAAACTTGATATTTGTTATATTGTATCAGTTTAACACTATTGAAGACTAAGGATAATTTATTTTGCTTTATCTTAGTCATAATATTTCTTACTGGGCTAGTTGAGATCACCCTTTCTTTCACTGTTCTCTTTAGGAAATGAGAACGTAGCAGGGACTAGTCGGAGAACGGAGTGACAGTCCAGAGGATAGTATTAGTAGTCCTCACTATTATGTGAAATAGTGTGTTAATAAATGTATTGAAGACTTATTTTGAGTTTTAATGCTGTCTAGAAGACAATGTTTGTATTAAAACTCACAGCTCATGTTGTATATTTAAGATTGTATTTGAATTTTGTACCATGTATTTGACGACTCAAGATGGGTGATGTATACTAAATTTGTAAGTTTTAGTTCTTGAGAGAAAGTATGGAATGAATCATTCCACTCTCCATTCCATTCGCTTCTCTATTCCATTCGTTCACCGATTCCATTCCTTTAATCCAAACGTAACATGAAATATGTTCAAAGACATAATTCTATAGTTTTTATGAACTTCAAGCATTGCTTCCAAACTCTCCATTCCATTCGCTTCGCTATTCCATTCGTTCACCGATTCCACATTCCATTCCATTCATTCACCGATTCCATTCCTTTAATTCAAACGTAACATGAAATATGTTCAAAGTCATAATTCTATAGTTTTTATGAACTTCAAGCATTGCTTCCAAACTATCTATCTATTACAATTGTTTTAAATTGAACTCCCTAAAATGATATTATCTCTGTTCCAAAATATAAGATTAATTGCCTTTGTATTTTAGGCAAGTGATCTTATATTTTGGAAATTAAGGAGGAAGTATTATTGAACAAAAGATGAGATTAGCATAATTTACACATGCAAAAAAAATATTGGTGGTACAGAAGAACAAACTTTAGTTGTTTAAAATTGAATGTGCTCTGCTGATGGTATATATTCATATTAATTTTTGAAGTTATTTTTCGTGTGAAGTAAATTAAAAAAACTGATGCTTGAATCTTTGGGCATTGTTTTCCAATTTCCATGGACTGATCAGAGTAGCGGAGCAGATGTAATAACAAGTATTTGGGAATTGGGATATAGCACTGTGTCTACCGTCCATATAATTCCGGAGTCACGGAAGTACAAGACACAACTAGTTGATATATATTTCTCCATTGGCTAATATATATAATTTGTTGTCACTGGATGGCAGGCACATTTACTGCTTTTCAGCTGGTGTTTATCTCAAATATGATATTTTACCACATTGTGTGGTTAGTGTGTATATTTTATCTCATACGTCTGTTTTGAAAAGCTTTTTGTTTCACATACAATTTATGTAGAGCTGAAGTTTTGTGTTTGTTTACATTGAATAGTTATTAACTAGCTGGGTCCCGTGCCTCCGGCACTGTATGGACAATATGATTTATCTCAAACTTTGAACGATCAAAATAATTTATTGAGTAAGCGGAAAATTTAAAGTCATTTTTATTTTATTAAATTATTATTAGATTATTAGATAGATAGATGTATGAACGGTGGGATTTATCTCAAATTTTGGACGGCCCAGATGATTTATTGAGTGAGCGGGAAATTCAAAATCATTTGTATTTTATTAGATAGATGGGTATGCATCTGATTCGGTCAGAGGCAAAATTTATTTGGTAAATTTTTTTTGTCTCTTAATGCTTCTTAATCGGTAAGTTGTGAAATAAAATCTATACCATTTAGAGGCTGGTCTGAATGAGTTTATATTTTTTTGGGATAAATTTACATATTCAATATTACAAAATTCCTCTTATATCCCTCTAATAAAATACACAATACACAATCTAGTCATCGCCATCATCGATTTCTTTGATCTGCAAGTACAAATGTTCAACCCACTCTTCACACCATCTCCTCCGAAAAATACTGAACCCATATCTGATTGAAGACAAAAGTTAATCCCTTTTTTATACATCCCAAAAATTACAGGAGGAGAGAGATACACCATTGAAGCAAGAAGAGGTTGCCGAATAACCATCTCACTTTCCAAGAAACTGTCATTACTACTTCTATCTGTATATGTATGTGTAGATTTCCTGAAGAGAGAGAAAATGGTGATTCTTTTTTGATTTAATGAAATCGAAATTGAAGATAATTTAATTGACGTAAAATTAAAATTAAAAGAAAATTAAGGAGTTAATTTTAATAAGTTTTGCTTAAATAGCTTAGAAGGTTAAAATGGTAAAATATCGTTATTAAGACATTTTAAAAAAATTAGTTATCAAACAACATTTTTTCATTCAGATACAATTTTAAACCGACGCTCTATATTATTGAGACGTCTTAACTCTTCAGATCTTAATATTCAATTTTATCAAACACAACTTATGTATGTTCCCACAGAGTATATATAACACACTACTGTTCTCCCCGTTAAGGCTGAGCAAATAGTTCGAGCTCGATTTGTGATTAAAAGTTTAATTCGAGTTCGACTCGAAATATAAATAATTCAAATATGAACAAATTTTAAAGTTCGATAAATTACTTGAATCTCTTAAAATTGTAATTTTCTATTGATATTCGAATAATATTGGTTTGAAAAGTTTAAACTGATCGGCTCGATTCGAGATCGTGCTCGACTCGATAGCTAAACTAGCTTCAATCAAACCTTGTTTTATACTCGATAAATTTTTTGAACTAAATATGAACAACTCAATACTCGGCTGGACTCAATTCATTTACACCCTTATCATTCCCCTTTATATTTACTAAATTCCCCCTACTGTGTTCCTCTTCTAGTAAATTGCCGTATATCTCAATGAAAAAGAGAATGCAAATCTGTAAAACGTCCTTTGATTTTCGTACTCAGTCGATGCATTGCATCCTTTAAATGTTTGAGATCTCATCTTTCTTTAGAAAATCATTTCGGAAACCATTTGACTATAAACGCAAGAGACACCCAAGTTTTTTCATATTTGAACATCTAATTAGCTACAAGAAAGCTGGCCCAGGAAAAGGCAACATGAACCCCCCCCCCCCCCCCCGAACCCCAACCCCAATGCACCAAACACCCTTTTCCAGAAGTTAATACATAATGAAATGGAAAGTTAGAAATTATGATACATGTAGTCACCAAGATAAAATATGCGTCGTATGTTAAAAGCATACCCAAACTATGTTTGTTTGTAAAAAATATACGATTGGCTTATTGCAAACAAACATGACCGTAATATGATTTGGCGAAGGCTTTTGTTGAGGTTCATGGTAATGAAAAAGCAATCAAACAAATATTCAACATATCCGGATCGAGATACATGTCACCTTTGGTTGATTAACAAGGGCATATATGTACTAAGGTATGTTGGCCAGTATATACTTTTAACGAAAATCTTGTACCCTATTCAAAAGATTTAAAAGTATATATATATATATATATATATATATATATTCTTTTTTTTAACACGCTGGTGGATTCCCAGAGCCCGAAATTGTTCACTACAACCCTAATGTTACGTTTAGATTGAAGGAATGGAATAGAAAGTGGAATGATTCATTTCATTCTAGTTGGAATGAGTTATTACATACTCTCTCTCCCCAAGTAATAAAATTCATAAATTTGGGAGGAATAAGAATGGTTCAATCCATTCCAATCTCAACAAACACAATTTTTATCATTCTATAGAAATAAGTCATTCCATTCTCACCTTCATTACTTGAATCCAAACGTAGCATAAGGAGTTTGATTTTGATAAAAAGAAAGCATTTCCATTCCATGACCAGGTAGATATGGATAAAAATATCCTACTCTGTTTGTTGATAGCATGAATAATTGGTGTGGCAAGTTTCAATTTCTGGTCAAGCTGGGAAATAATTCATGTATCTAAAAATATTACTGTCTATCGGCAAAGCAAAGAGTGTGCTCGGCTTGACACCAGATTTCGGCCTGTTCCACAGTTTGGCACAATCCTACCTGCTAGACTACGGTAGGGGAGTGTTTAGAAAATAGGTAAATTAGCAAGAATCTAGTTCTCCAATGCTAGAACTATTATTTCCTTAGAAGTGACGCACTTGGCTGTATATACTTTTTGTCCAACAGCTCCTGCAATTGAACTATCAACTCTTTCATTTCAATTGGAGCAATTCTGTACGAGAATTTCGATATATGGGTTGTACTTGAGACTAAATCAATTACGAACTCAATTCCTCTTTCTGGTGAAAGTCCTGACAATTCATTTGAAAACACATCCGCAAACGCTTTAATGATTGGTATCTGCTCCATCTTAGCTCCCACCTTCTGCGCATCTATTATATAAGCTACAAGACATTCCCCAAAGTTTAAGGTCACTTCTAATATTCATTAACTAACTGGGTTCCGTGCCTCTGGCACTGTATGGACGGTGAAATTTATTCCAAACTTTGAACGGCTAAGATGATTTATTAGGATGAGCGGAAAATTCAAAATCTGTTAAATAGATTTGGATCTACAGTTATCAATTCAATCAAGATTACTTTTAATAAACAATTCAACTAGTTAGCAAACATGTGAAAATTTGAAACCATGCAAATTTTCTTATAATTTAAAAAAAATTACAAATTTTAAGAAACAAAGGATTTATATTTTTCTTCACACGCATGTGAAAGAACATGAAGGAAACTGAGAAAAGTAGTACTGTTTGAGTTAAAAATGAATCTATCCTATTATAGTGACAATTTTCTACCCATTTCAGATTCACCAAAGAGAGGAAGAGATAAAATCTATCCTACAGAAAATATAATCACATCAACAGAAGTCCGTGCAAAACTAACAAGAATTTATCTGAAGCTACATGGATAAGTGAGAAATGCCAGTAACTGTCATAATAATAAACTTACCCATACAAATAAATCATTCACAGGAAGTAAGATGAACAAATTACAAAATGCCAAGAAATACATTAATATCTCCATATAGATACTTCAGCTCAAAAATCATACCATCAAGCCTGCGAAATTGGAAAAATAAATATTGAATCAGCGCTATCTTCAAAAGGAAATGAAGCCATCAAAGTATGTGTTGCAAAGCAATCAAGTATATCCTACTACCTTGTTAGCAATATTGTTGGAGAGCCAGTCCAGCCCCTCGTACAGCCCTTCCCCAGAGGTGGCACATGTGCTCTGAATATACCTGCAACAGATGGCGGGAACAATTTTCATGGTTTGATAAAGCGTAAGCATGGGCACCACGCGCAAAATGAACAAACAAAATATAGACGATTAGATAGATCGACTGAAAGACACGGGAGGGGGGCAGAGAGAGAGATACCAGTGGCGTTGCCTGAGGGAGTGAAGACCTAGCTTGTCAGTTATCTCAGCAGCATTCATAGCATTTGGAAGATCTTGTTTGTTAGCAAAAACAAGCAGCACAGCATCCCTCAACTCATCCTATCCATGCATACAAGCAAAATAGTTATTGAAAAGATAATTTACCCAGAAAACTTGAGGCAAAATAATGAACATTGCATCTCAAGCACACCATTTTAAACTCAAGGTTAGAGTCCGCATATGGATTTTTATATAGATGGAACAGGATTAAGAATGTGCCTATGATGATAAATATGCAATTATTGATTTATTATGTTGATGCAACCTATAAATAAACAAAATCAGGTGCATTAAGTAATGCAAAATTCAACAATTATCAGGTTCTAGTTGGCAATAATTTTTTCAAATATCATCTGTTCAAATCCAATAAGGAGCTTTGGCCTTTTTCATAATACTACAGTCATAGACTCATAGTATTCATATTTGAAGTGAGAATAGAGATATTTTTAATAGAAGAAAGTTAACAATAACCAACTGTATAATATCTTCCTTTCTCTGGTTCTTAGACAAAAATATCAAGTTAAAGTTAATGTGGTTATCATGTATTTATGTGTTCCTTTTCATTCCAGATAAGGGAGTTTTACCGATGAAAAAGTTGGAGAAAAAATCTGAACTCTTCACTTTCAAGAATATAAGATCACTTGCCGTACTATCTTTACAAAGCCAAGTGGTCTTGTATTTTAGAACTGAGATAGTATTAAGTAGGCATTACCTCATTCAACATCCTGTGAAGCTCATCCCTAGCCTCAACCACACGTTCCCTATCATTGCTATCAACCACAAATATAAGCCCCTGAGTATTCTGGAAGTAGTGTCTCCACAAGGGTCGAATCTGCATATGCACCACACAGTAAGTATATAAGATAAGATCATAAGAGTTTATCAAAAAGGCCTTCATAACAGCACAAAAAAATCTTCACAGGTTATTCTAATACCCATTTGTATCTTGAAATTTCCTCGTAAAATTACGTACAACAATTGAATCTCAAATAACTATACATAAAAGCCCACATGTGGTCTGGGAAAAGATCAGACTACACAATACAACTCCAGAAAAAGAAAAACATATTTTCTACCTTGTCTTGACCACCAACATCCCAAACGGTGAAGCTAATGTTCTTATATTCCACAGTCTCCACATTAAATCCTGTGCAAAGAAACAAATGAGTTTCATTTGCCAAACTTAAATAATATATGTGTTCACTATGTACTAATTACTGGTAGCAGTGGTTTTGAAGTGGATATAATTAACTCAAAGTTGATAAGAGAAGCAGAAGGAGAAATAGCTTTGGAAATAAGCCAAACTGAATAGAAATGAAACCAACTATTGTACTTTCTTATTCCAAATGTAAATTTCAAACTCCAATTAATACTAGCAACCCTGAAAACAACAAAGTCCTATTTGGCTATTTGCATCAACATTCAGTTTTACAACATTTACTTCGTTCTTCAATTCCATGTGTTTCATGCAGGGCTACCAGAGTACGCTATCTGCCTTGCGATTTGTGAACCGGGAACTATCGTTCCGCATTCCGAATCATGGTACAGGAACGTAAATACCTTTTGTATTTCACCAAGATGTAACGTTCCCCGTATCCGATTTCGTTCCGCATATGCAGTGCAGATATGTGGGTGTTTGAGAAAAAAGAGAAGGTCTGGGGTGAGGGAGATGTTAAAGAATCTAAACAACCTTTCAAGGAGCATTGAAACATGTTAGAGAAAGTGCAGCTTACATTCAAGTTTTCCACATGAGAATTTGCAGGATAAGATGAGAAAAAAGTTCAAAAAGCAAATGATCCAAAATAGATAGCAAAAAAACATACCAATTGTAGGAATGGTGGTAACAATCTCTCCCAGTTTAAGCTTGTACAATATGGTGGTCTTACCAGCAGCATCAAGACCCACCATAAGTATACGCATCTCCTTCTTCGCAAACAACCGACTAAAGAGCTTGGTAAAAGACAAACCCATCTTTCAAGTCTGTTGAGCCAGTAATACAAGTCAATTCCCATAATATAGAATTATTATTTCTTGTATTAATTGAGTTAAATTTTCCTTCATTAAAAAATGAAATGAAAAAACTGGAAGAACCTACGCAATATTATGAAAAAGTACTCTAGAACTTACCAAAAAAATATTGGAATAAGCTTAATATTTTTTTCAAAAAAGGAGAACTTTCAGTTGGGATGCAATCAAGGATAAACTCATACAGCCTCCTAGACCAAATTAAATCTCATCGTATTACTTCTTAAAATATGGTGAAATCAGGTGGTGATAGGGAAAAAAAAGTATTATATCCCGAAACCTTATCTTTTTCAAAATCTGAAATGAAGATGAATAAAGATGTGTGATTAAACCGATTAAATCTACTCCATAAGAATCTAGCAAAAGCTAACTTTAGAAAATTTAATAACCATCATTCCAAGAAATGTAGAGATCAAACAAATTGTAAAAGAGAACATTTACATATAAAAATCCATATCTAGCACAGAAAATACAAAAAATTACGAACACCTTGAACACAAATCCTTCACCAAATAGCTAATAGGACTAATTATATACTAATCTTAATAACAATTCAACAGATTAAAGAACGAAAATGGATCTAAATTCAGGTAAATAATGAAAGAACGAGTCATATCTAATCCAAACCTCAGTACAGATTTAGAAACACATACATACAAATAGAGATTTAAATTCAAATAAGTATAACATGTGTTCAAAACTATGAATTCTTACATGATGATCAACAAATAGCTATGCGAATTTGGACGAAGAGAGAAGGGGGGCAGATCTTTGGAGACTGCCCTTATACAAGTTCTCAGGTACCGAGGAATATGAATTCTTTATTTATACTCTCTTTCAGTCCATTGTTTGAGATTCAGATCCTAACTTAATTAAAACATTTTGATTTTTTTTTCACTCCTATTTTATTTTTATTTTTTTGTGAATTAGTGAAATTTTAAGGTTGAAAATATTACGAAATTCTTAAATTTTAGTAGAGACAATTAAATTTTAAATTTTAGTACAAGTAATTAAATTGGTAAATTAAACAAAAAATACTAATAATTGTAATATTTATTATTTTCAAATTTTAAACAAAATTTTTTCTCAGTCCAAAAAAAATAAAAATTTAAACAAATTTATATCATAATGTCAAAATATATCTCTATTTTGAAATAGAGATAATACTATAAAAATATTAAAGCTCGCACTATTTTTATTAGTAATGAATTAATTTATATCACTTTTTTCACAAATATTTAATAATTTTCATTAATATATGAAGCTTGTTTGTCCTCCTTTTTGACCGTCTCTAACAAACTTTAATAATTTGCCCATGTTGGTATGGATGAATTAATTTATATCACTTTTTTCACAAATATTTAATAATTTGCCCATGTTGGTATGGATGGGCAAAGAAGAGAGCGAAATGAGGTTGATTATCATTAATCAAACAGTTCGTGTTCGATTCGTACTCGTTTGATTAAAAGTTCGATTCGAGCTCGAATTAAAATATAAATGAGTCAAATATAAAAAAAAAAATTAAATTCGATAAATTACTCAAACCTCTTCAAATTGTAATTTTCTATTGATACTCGGATCATATTCGTTCGAAAAGTTCAAACGGCTTGGGCTCGATTCGGAATCGTGCTTGACTCGGTAGCTAAATGAGTCTCAATCAAATCTTATTTTATACTCGATAAATATTGTGAACCAAATCTGAATAACTTAATACTCGGATCGACTCAGTTCGTTTAAGTCCTTAATTATCATTAGGAATTTTGTGACGCCCCCAAAATAGGTATACAACACTCATTCTGAGTCGTCAAAATACATGGTACATATACAACTACAACTTTATTAATACAACATAAAAATTATGAGTTTAAATACAAATATTGTCATCTAGACAATATCCACACTCAAATAAGTCCTCATTATAATTATTGATACATTATTTTACAAAAATAGTGAGAACTACTAAAACGACTTCTAGAACCATAATTCCACACCCCGACTAGTACTCGCTACATTCTCGTTGTGACGCCCCCAAAAATAGGTATACATCACCCATCTTGGGTCGTCAGATACATGGTACAAAATTCAAATACAACTTAATAATACAACTGTCGTGTACAATACGACAAAACATAAACTGTGAGTTTGAATACAATTATTGTCTACTAGAGATTATACAAACTCAAAATGAGTCCTCATTACAATTATTATCACACTATTTCACAAAATAGTGAGGACTACTAATGTTATCCTCTGGACCATCACTCCGTTCCCCGACTCGTCCCAGCTATATTCTCATTTCCTGAAGAGAACAGTGAAAGAAAAGGTGAGCTCAACTAGCCCAGTAAGAAATATTATGACTAAGATAATGCAGAATAAATTATCATTAGCCTCCAACAATGTTAAACTTATAAAATACAATAGATATCAAGTTTAACTGCAGCGGAACAAGCAATTCATTAAAATAGTTAAGTAGAGAATAGAATCTACTATATTTTATGATTTAAAAAGTTTTTCATCACTTTTATCGCTGAGACTCAGCTCAATAAATAATACACATCATTAAATCATCCATGCACTACAGGCCAAGGATATTCTTTAGTATCACGACCACGAATTATCCATGCACTACAGGCCAAAAATAATTATGTTTTCATCAACGACCCTGATCATGCCATAAAACAATTCATCTTTGCTCCCTTGACCGAAGAGAATTCATAGCCATAATCATACCAAAAATTATCCATCAATGCACTACGGGCCAATGAGGACTTTTAATTTTCACATTATTTATAACATTACGGTCATGATTATACCGAATAATCCCTAGTCATAATCATACAAAGTCCATCTATGCACTACATGCCACAGATGACTGTCAACATAACATAAACATGAGGATAATGACAATGATATAAGAATTCAATTAAACAAGTTCAAGAATTAATTTGTCCAGTAACCAATAACGTCCAAATTATCAACATGATACTGCTTTGTAGAGTAAAATTCAAGAATGCTCGGAAAAATATTTTCACGAAAAGATACTGGATGAAGCGTAAATATCAAGGATATTTCACTAATTTCATGGAGTATAGAAGTTAAAATTTTAATCAACTGAGTATAATACCGAATGGAATAACAAAAGATATCACCATGCATGCGGTACTTCGCATAGACGGTTATTTCAACAGAATAATAAAAACGGAACCAGGTCAGGTGAAATTCACATCGACAGGATGTTCCAACAGAATAATAAATGCGAAATAATAAATGATGGAACCAGGTCCGGCATATAGCACAGATAGGATATTCCGACAGAATAATAAAGACGGAATAATAAAAATGGAACCAGGTCCAGCGTATAGCACAGACAGGATATTCCGACAGAATAATAGAAGAATGTCACCAAGTATAGGGTAGCCCGCATATACAGGTTATTCCAACAGAACAATAAAGAAATGAAATAACAGAAGTTCTCTTCTTGAATACAAAAGAAATAATCTTCCTTACCGTAAAATAATACTTGATATAAGAGTAGTGAAGTAGCAGAAAACTTTTCTTCTATCTCTGTATAGTTTCTCTCTCTAGAGTTCAGTAAATTCGTAAGAAAATAATTAAGGAATGAGCTTCTATTTATAGGAAAATGAAATGCATAGTAACTAATCCATGAACGGTCTAGATTGATTTACTTTAATCTGATGGTCCATATTTAAAGAAAAATATTTTAAATAAAATATAATATATTCTATTTATATAAAAAGATTTTTACTATGCAAATACTATGCGGGCACTATGCAAATACTATGCATAATAAAATATAATATATTCTATTTATAGAATAACTTTAATAAAGTATTCTATTTTATATAAAAAGATTTTACTATGCAAAATACTATGCATAATAGAATATAATATATTCTATTTATAGAATAAATTTAATAAACTATTCTGTTTTATATAAAAAGATGTTTCTATTTTATTACGTGAATAAAACAAAACTTCTAAATCAACAATAATTGAATCAAATAATGTGAGATACTATGCATCAACTATTGTAGCAATAATTGAACAAAACTGAGTGACTTCTCACATAAATATCAATAATCAATACCGTGTGCTACTATGCAACAACGCGTATTACTGTACTTTTACTACCGAGTAGTTCAACAGTATCAACGGTAAAACTTCCGACGTTATTTTCAATAACATATTTTTATCGTTTTCTCAATCCGACGATAATTCTGTTGTGCGGTCCACCAATGATTGTGTCATCGTACGAATATTTCCTGTTTAAAATGAATATTCTCCGACCAATCGAATATAATATGACAACTTGCATACTTTGCAAAATTTATAAATATTACCCACAACTATAACAATATCTCAAATTCACACCATATAAAAAAATTATTTCGAGAAAATTAATTCTTTATTCATAAAATCTGGGGTTTCACACTAGCCTCCTGAGAAGAAAATGGAACAACAAGGAAAAGGGTGAGCTCAACTAGCCCAGTAAACAACATTATGACCAAGATAATATAGAACAAATTATCGTTAGTCTTCAACAAGAAAAAATCTAATAGAATACAATAGACAACAAGTTTTAAATAAATATTCGCAGCGGAAACAATAATTCATAAAAGAGTTACGTAGAGAATGAAATCTACTATTATCTATGAATTTAAAAGTTCATCATCAATATTTTATCCCTGTAACATAAATCAATATATAACTGAAATCAAATATTCATCTTTGCACTACAGGCCAAAGATATTCACCAGTTGGTCATGTTCATCTAAACACCTGTTCATCTTTACACTACGGGCCAAAGATATTCATCAAAAATTATTAATCTTTGCACTACAGGCCAAAGAAATTCAGTAATATCATAATTTAGGACTGAAGATGATGAAAAATATTTTAAAGGAAACTAATCCAGTGACACAAAATAACAAATATTAAGGATTCATATTTCAGCTATTCCATGTCCAAAAATACCTCATAAATAATCATAGTGAAGTAAAATTCAAGAATGATCAAAACATGGATACAATCAAAGCTAGTATCCATAATAGATATTTTGGACAAAAAAAAAATTATTTTTCAGTGAATAGTGCCGTATTCGTAAATAGTACCGTATGCGTGAATAGTGTCGTGTACGTGAATAGTAACCCCGACACAAAAAGTTTTAAATTTGATAAAAATTTCAGACTAATATTTCGACATAATGATATTGAAGAAAATAATATCATTTAAGAAGAAAACAACATCCCTTACCTCGTAAAGACAGTACTTCTAGTTGAAACACTGGATATAAGCTATGACTTGAACTTGCACCGTATAGCAACACTCAAAGTGTTAAAATACTCACAAGAATACGCTCAATATATCGAGAGAGAAAACTTCAGTTTCTGATGTGATTTTCAATTCTAACCTAAGCACCTTATTTATAGAAAAATACTTAGAACACCAAAACAGAAAATTTAATAAAATAATAATATAATTATAAAATTTCAAGCCCACATTAGGCCAACTAAAATCAGCCCATTTTTATCACATGTTGAGCCCACTAAATTGCAAAAAAATGTTTTTCATTTAAAAAATTAATTAAACTTCAAAAATCAATTATTTCAGAACTTCAATAATTCATAATAAATAGACCTTTTATTAGAAAAATTCGAACCACGTGTCCTTTTCATAAGAAATTTTATTCTCTACAACTTTGTAAGTTTAAGTTTTTCCAAATTTCAAACAGAAATTGACCGAAATTCATAAACGGGCAATTTTACAAGCTATAATCAAATTTCAGTCAAGAAATGGGCCCACAGACATGTTTTGTAAGACCCCGAATTTTATGAAATAAAAGTATTCAATTTTTCTTATAATTACTATTCAGTAAATGGTTAAATTGATAAAAATTTAAAGTTAAGGGTGATATATGATTTTTTTTTAAAATACGCAAGTGGTTATAAAATATTCATTGTTGTCAGGGAATATTCTCGTGAAATATTCTTTCTGTCGGGAAATATTCGTACGACGGCGCAGCAATTTGTGGGCCCCATAACAAAATAACTGTCGGATGAAGAAAAAAACAAAAAGAGAGTTTTTATAAATAACGGCATAGTTGTTACCATTAACACTGTTGGAATACCCGGTGGTTAAAATACAGTAATATGCGTTGTTGCACAGTAGCACACGATATTGCACCAATTATTGATTTTTACTTAAGAAGGCACCACTCAATAATTGTTATAGTAATTACTGTTCAATATTTTATTTTATTGATTCAATAATTGTTGCGTTGATATTTTATATTATTGTTGCTCAATAATTGTCACTACACAATATTTTCTATTATCGAAGCAATAATTAATATTATCTGAATAATATTATTAGATAAAATTATTGGAAATGTCTAGAAAGTTCTGTCTAAGGAGAGGTTTGGTCACCTAATTGCGCGCCAGTAAGGAAAATTTTTTATTGGAAAACCCCATTTTTCCTGGGAACTGCCTGGTTGTCATTATTGTGATTCTGTAATATTATTTGTGAATAATTAATTATTGATTTATATGATAAGGAAAATATTCATTTTATGTGGATATAGATGGAGAAAATTTTTAAAGTGACAATTGTTAAAAAATCGATATTTTATCTTTTTTGATAAAATACTATTTTATTATATTATTATAATATTATAATGATATTTTTACAATGAATGTGGGATATATGAGTATATGAGGAGGAGTATTTTTGTTGCAAAAGTTATTTAAAACATGTTAAATATGTTTGTGGGCCCATTTCTTGACTGAAATTTGATTATAGCATGTAAAATCGTCCGTTTATAGATTTCGGTCAATTTCTGTTTGAAATTTGGAAAAACTTTCTTCTTCAAAGTTGTAGAGAATTGAATTTCCAATAAAAACTCGCGAGATTCGAATTTTATGATAAAAGGTCTATTTATTATGAATTATTGAAGTTCCGAAGTTTTGAAATAATTGATTTTTGGAAGTTTTAATTGTTTTTAATAACAAAAACATTTTTTTTTGATTTAGTTGACTATTGGTGGCTGATGTTGGATCTGATTTAGTGTGCGTAGGAATTTAATATTTATATATATATATAAATATTTTATTAAATTTTCTACTTTGGTGTTCTAAGCATTTTCTTATAAATAGAGTGCTTATGTTAGATTTGAAAATCACACCAGAAACTAAAGATTTCTATTTCTTTCTCTCTCTATATATCGAGCGTATTTTTATGAGTATTTTAGTACTTCGAGTATTGTTATACGGTGCAAGTTCTTTTAGCACTATATCCAGTATTTCAGTCAGAAGTACTATTCTTTCTGAGGTCAGGGAGATTATTTTTTTCATAAATGATATTATTTCTTCAATATCATTGTGCCGAAATATTGGTTTGAACTTTTTATCAAATTTAGAACTTTTTCATGTCGGGGTTACTATTAATGAGTTACTATTCACGAAACATGATGATGTTTTTTTGTGAAATTTCTATCTTTTGGTGTCGGAGTTACTATTCACGTATGTGAGGCCCCCAAAATTAGGTATACATCACCCATCTTGGGTCGTCAGATACATGGTACAAAATTCAAATACAACTTACTAATACAACTGTCGTGTACAATACGACAAAACATAACTGTGAGTTTGAATATAATTATTGTCTACTAGAGATTATACAAACTCAAAAGGAGTCCTCATTATAATTATTAACACACTATTTCACAGAATAGTGAGGACTACTAATGTTATCCTTTGGACCATCACTCTGTTCCCCGACTCGTCCCAGCTATATTCTCATTTCTGAAGAGAACAGTGAAAGAAAGGGTGAGCTCAACTAGCCCAGTAAGAAATATTATGACTAAGATAATGCAGAATAAATTATCATTAGTCTCCAACAATGTTAAACTGATAAAATATAATAGACATCAAGTTTAACTGCAGCGGAACAAGCAATCCATTAAAAGAGTCAAGTAGAAAATAAAATCTACTATCTTTTATGATTTAAAAGGTTTTTCATCACTGTTATCGCTGAGACTCAGCTTAATAAATATTCCACATCATTGAATCACCCATGCACTACGGCCAAGGATATTCTTTAGTATCACGACCACAATTATCCATGCACTACGGGCCAAGAATATTTGTGTATTCATTAATGGTCATGATCATGCCAACAACTGTCCATCAATACACTACGGGCCAATGAGGACTTTTACCACATCATTTATAACATTACGGTCATGATTACACCGAATAATCCCTAGTCATAATCATACCAAGTCCATCTATGCACTGCAGGTCACAGTTGACTTTCAACAACATATAAACATGAGGATGATGACAATGATATAAGAATTTAATAAAACAAGTTCAAGAATTAATTTATCCAGGAACTAATAACGTCCAAATTTTCATCATGATACTGCTTTGTATAGTAAAATTCAAGAATGCTCAGAAGAATATTTTCATGAAAATATACTGGATGGAGCGCAAATATCAAGGATATTCCACTAATTTTATGGAGTATAGAAGTCAAAGTTTTAACCAACGGAGTATAATCAAGAATGGAATAACAAAAGAAATCACCATGCATGCGGTACTTCGCATAGACAAGTTATTCCAACAGAATAATAAGTAACGGAACCAGGTCAGGTGAAATTGGCACTGATAGGATGTTCCAACAGAATAATAAAGACGGAACCAGGTCCGACGTAAAACGTACAGACAGGATGTTCCAACAGAATAATAATAAAGACGGAACCAGGTCCGGCGTAAAACGCACAGACAGGATGTTCCAACAGAATAATAATAAAGACGGAACTAGGTCCGCCGTAAAACGAACAGACAGGATATTCCAACAGAAAATAATAAAGACGGAATCATAGAAGAATGTCACCAAGTATATGGTAGCCCGCGTATACAGGTTATTCCAACAGAACAATAAAGAAATGGAATAATATAAGTTATTTTCTTGAATACAAAAGAATAATATCTCTTACCGTAAAAGAAACTGAATATAAGAGTAGGGAAGTAGCTGAATACTTTTCTATAGTTTCTCTATAATTTCTCTCTCCAAAGCTTCAGTGAATTCGTAAGAAAATAATGAAGGAATGAGCTTCTATTTATAGAAAAATGGATTGCATAGTAACAAACTCATGGACGGTCCGGATTGATTTACTTTAATCGGACGGTCCATAATTAAAGCAAAATATTTTAGATAAAATATAATATATATTATATATATTATATTATATATATATATAAAACATATGCTAATACTATTCATTCATGGGATTGCACCCGTGAATTTTCCCCACTCACTTCATTCATTATAATCATATATATATATATAATATAAAACACACACATATATATATAATACAAAATATATATATATATATATATATATATAATATAAAATATATATATTATATATACATAATACCCACTAACTTTTCCTACATCCAACCCGTGACAAACATAACATTTCACCCACAACTTTGCCCAACACATGGGTCCGACTCGTGGGCCCCCACCTTTTATTATATAAAATAACTTTCTACCGATTATTTTGAAAAATGGGTAAATAGGGGTCCATAAAATAAGCAAACTTTACAACAATCACTATAGCAATAATTGAACAAAACTGAGTGACTTCTCACGTAAGCATCAATAATCAATATCGTGTGCTACTGTGCAACTACGCATATTACTGTACTTTTAACACCGGGTGTTTCAACAGTTAACGGTAAAACTTTCGCCGTTATTTTTATAAAGTATTTTTGTCGTTTTCTCAATCCGGCAATAATTCTGTTGTGGGGTCCACCAATGATTGTGCCGTTGTACGAATATTTCCTGCTAAAACGAATATTCCCCGACCAATCGAATATTATATAACAACTTGCATACTTTGCAAAATTTATAAATATTACCCACAACTATTATATCAATTTCACTCCATAATATTCAAAAATAATATTTATAGAAAATTCTTCTTTTTTCAAAAAGTTGGGGTTTTACAATCTCCCCTTCTTATGAAATTTCGCCCTCAAAATTAGGGTACGTACCTGGTATGTCGAAGAGGTAAGGACACCTTGATTTTATTTCAGATTCTAACTCCCAAGTCATTTCCTCATCATCGTGGTTTCTCCACAAAACTTTGACTTGAGGTATAACCTTGGTGCGTAGAATATGTTCCTTCTTATCCAAGATTTGAACAAGAACCTCTTCATACGTCAAATCTTCCGCTATTTCGTTTGGTTCCAACTCAATAATGTGGTTCGGGTCTTCCACATATTTACGTAGCATGGATATGTGAAAAACGTTATGAACACGATACATACTTGGCGGTAAAGCGAGTCTATAGGCAACAGTTCTTACTCGATCAAGGATTAAAAATGGGCCGATGAATCGAGGATTGCGCTTTCCTCTCTTTCCAAATCTCGTAACTCCTTTCCATGGAGTAACACGTAACAACACATGATCTCCTATATCGAATTCCACGTCCTTTCGATGAAGATCACCATAACTCTTTTGTCGGTCTTGTGAGGTTTTTATACGTTGCCGGATCGTTTGAATCTTTTTCGTAGTCATACGTACCAACTCTGGTCCCAACATCGTTGCTTCACCCACCTCATCCCAACATACTGGAGAACGACACTTTCTTCCATACAACGCTTCGAATGGATCCATGCCAATACTTGCTTGATAACTGTTGTTGTAGAAAAACTCCACCAATGGTAAGAACTTGTCCCAACTTCCCTTGAAATCAAGGACACGGAGTCTTAATAGATCTTCAAGAGTTTGAATAGTCCTCTCCAACTGTCCGTCCGTCTGAGGATGATATGCTGAGCTAAATCGTAAATCTGTGCCCATAGCTTTTTGCAAACTAACCCAAAATCGCGAAGTGAATCTTAGGTCTTGATCAGAAACTATGGATACTGGCATACCATGCAATCTTACAACCTTATTTATGTACATACGAGCAAGACGTTCAAGTGTATAAGTTTCTCGTATTGGTAAGAAATGAGCTGACTTGGTCAATCTATCAACAATGACCCAAATCGCATCTATGCCTTGAAAAACTTTGGGAAGACCAGTAACGAAATCCATGGTAATGTGCTCCCACTTCCATTCTGGAATTTCAAGTGGTTGTAATAGATCTTTTGGTACTTGATGCTCCGCCTTGACTCGTTGACACGTTAGACACCTTGATATAAACAGCGCTATCTCTCTCTTCATATTGCCCCACCAAAATGTATGTCGAAGATCATGATACATTTTGATACTCTCAGGATGGATTACAAACGGTGTGTTGTGCACCTCCATCATGATTTTATACTTTAAATCAGGGTCGTTAGGAACACAAAGTCTGGAGTTGACTCGAAGTATTCCTTCTTCATCGATCCTTGCTTCCGGCATCGCACCTTCTTGTACTTTCTTCCTCATACGCATCAGCTCCGGATCTGTAACTTAAGCAGCTTTAATTTTATCAATTAAAGTCGGTTTTACTCGTATATTTGTCATCATCACGTGGGTCTCTGGAGTCTTTATCTCTATCTCCATTCTTTGCACGTCATACAAAATGGGCCTTTGTGTTGACAATATTGTACTCGTACCCGCATATGATTTTCTACTCAATGCGTCAGCTACCACGTTCGCTTTTCCAGGATGGTATTGGATAATATGATCATAATCTTTCAACAGTTCAAGCCAACGTCGTTGTCGCATGTTGAGTTCCTTTTGAGTGAAGAAATATTTGAGGCTTTTATGATCCGTAAAGATCACCACTTTCTCCCCATACAAGTAATGCCTCCAAATCTTTAATGCAAAGACAACAGCTGCCAACTCTAGATCATGAGTAGGATAATTCCTCTCATATTCTTTGAGTTGTCGTGAGGCATAGGCTATGACTTTTCCATGTTGCATGAGAACACATCCTAACCCTTTGCCTGAAGCATCACTGTAGATGACAAATCCCTCCGAACCAGATGGTATTGTCAGAACAGGTGCTGAAATGAGTCTCCTCTTGAGTTCTTGAAAACTCTTCTCACATTCATCGCTCCAACCGAACTTTGTATCTTTCCGAGTCAGCTGAGTTAGTGGAGTAGCGATTCGAGAAAACCCTTCTACGAATCTCCGATAATAACCAGCTAAGCCGAGAAAGCTACGTACTTCGGTCACTGATTTAGGTTGCTCCCAGCTTTGAATAGCTTCAATCTTTGCTGGGTCAATAGATATTCCATGACTTGATACCACGTGCCCAAGGAATGCTACTTCCTCAAGCCAGAACTCGCATTTCTTCAACTTGGCATAAAGCTTATATTCACGAAGCTTTTGGAGTATCAGCCTCAAGTGTTGCTCATGATATTCGCGGCTTTTGGAATATATGAGGATGTCATCAATAAAGACGACCACAAAGTGATCCAAATATTTCTTGAATACTCGGTTCATCATATCCATGAAGGCAGCAGGAGCATTAGTCAATCCAAAGGACATGACTAGGAATTCATAATGCTCGTACCGAGTTCTGAAAGCCGTCTTTGGAATGTCATCAGTTCTAATCTTCAACTGGTGATATCCGGAACGAAGATCAATCTTTGAAAAGAATTTAGCTCCTTGCAACTGGTCAAATAGATCATCAATACGTGGTAATGGGTACCTATTTTTGATGGTGACATGACTCAACTCCCGATAATCAATACAAAGTCGCATACTCCCATCTTTCTTCTTCACAAATAGAACAGGAGCACCCCAAGGAGAAGTACTATGACGAATAAAGCCAATGTCTAACAATTCCTGTAGTTGGGTCTTTAACTCCTGAAGTTCAATAGGAGCCATTCGATATGGGGCTTTGGAAATGGGTTTTGTACCGGGTTCAAGGTCGATACAAAATTCAATTTCATGCTCTGGGGGTAGGCCAGGAAGTTCTTCAAGGAATACGTCAGGAAATTCATTAACAATAGAAATATTATTCAAAACTGACGTATTTTTGTTTAGATCTGTGACATGAGCTAAGAAAGCTTGACATCTGTTTTTCAATAAACGAATAGCTTTATGGCTTGAGATGACAGTGATTGATTTTAATGGTTTGGTTGCTTGAATTCGTATAATAGGTCGATTAGGAATATGAAAGCTAACAACCTTACGAAAACAATCAATTTTTGCATGATGAGTAGTTAACCAATCAATCCCTAGAATTACATCAAATGCAAGTATTTTTAATGCAATAAGATCGACAGGTAATGTGTGGATACCAACTTGAACCAAACAAGACTTATAAACCGTGGATGTAATGAAGATTTCTCCCAACGGAATTTCCACAGATAATTCAAAGTCTAATTTCTCTGGAGTCAAATTTAATCGTTGAGCGCAAGTAGGAGAAATAAAAGAATGGATAGAACTGGTATCAAATAAAGTGTAGACTTCGCTAGAGTTTATGATAAGCTTACCCGTGATGACCTCATTCGGGTTCCTTGCTTTCTGGGAGGTCACAACAAACGCTCTCCCTTGCACTACCGGCTTTGACTTTTATAGTCTAGTTGACTCTTCTAATGGATTGCTCATTCTGCTGCAACTATGGTTGAATAGTTTTATCATCTACCATATGTTCTAAATCTCTGATTTATTATTGATGAAGGCTATTGAGAATTTAATTATATTTAGTCATGATATTCTTTACTGAGTTAGTTGTGCTCACCCTTTTGCTTCACAATTCCTTTCAGGTAATAAAAGTGTAGTGGGTCGAGTGGGGATAACAGGGGAATAAAACGGTGGTCGCCTCACCCTAGTTGATGATGTACAAGGACTATAAATATAGAAAGATCAAGCATGTTAGGTTGATCTTATGTTGTAATAGATAGGCTTGTCTGATAGTCGAGCACTGCACCAAAAGTCGTAGTCTGCCAGGAGAGTCAGAGTCAACTCGGGAGCTATCGAGGCAGAATAGGAGTATGCAAGATAGTGAGATCTCGGAGTTCGTAGACATCCAGGGGAAACGAAGAAGGATCGTAGTATGTCGAGAAGAGCTTCCTCGGGATCGTAGTGTGCTGAGGAAGTCATGTTCAGAATCATAGAGACAGCCTGTCTACAAGCCTAACGACCATCTGCCGAAGCCAAGTATGAAACGTAGACTACACTCAGAGTCGTAGAGTCTAGCGATGCCAAAGCCAAGATAAGGATCGTAGGCTACACTCTGAGATCGTAGAGTCCACTGAATGAATGCAGATATCGTAATCGGGCAAAATCAGATGAAGACAACAAGTACAAGGCAGAAATCGTAGTGTGTCAAGATCTGATCCCGGGATCGTAGTGTCTGTACAGCCGAAGCTGAATCGTAGAGTGCAGAACTACGACTCCAAAAGAAGTGCTCACAATGCTAAGTCAGGATCGTAGAGCAGATACGGTTCTCAACGAATGAGCACTCCCAGAATATCCAAAGGTACGAAGCCTTTGGTTGGCACTGCAAAGATGCAATTCACAGTAAGGGAACCAGAAAGCACTCAACGAATGACATACATGCTAGCAAGAGAACTAAGAAACAATCCAATTAGCATCAAGATTGAGTTGAAAGGCCATTGGTGATGAAGTCTTCCACAAGATGATTCAAAGAACACTTCAGCAGCTGACTAAGGAAAAGCAAGCTAATGCAGTTGCTGACAAGAGAACAGAAGACAACGATCTTGGAAGTAACCAAGATCGTAGTGTTTAACAAACAAAGAAGGGACAGATGGAAAGTGAACCGAGATACTGGTCAACCTCTGAAAAGCAAGGCTAAAGTGATTAAGTGTTGTGTTAGATCATTGATGATAAGTGAACGGGAGATCACAAGGAGAAAGTAAGCTGGACGCACCACAAATCTGAAGTGTCTTAATATTCAGAAGGGGACCAGGACAAGGAATCAGGCCATCAGTATCTGAGAACTGTCAAAGCAAACAGAAGTATTGAAGCACTGCATAATACAAGGAAGGGGTGTTCTACATTGAAGATCCAATCAACACTCTTCTAGATCGTAGTGTTAACTCTACCAACCAACGAGAAACACTCAACAAGACACTACGATCAGGTCCTTGAAGACATGCATCAGAATCGTAGAGTTCGAATACCTGAAGACTGAAGCATTGGCAACGGTTCAATCTGAAGAGTAATATTCGAACACGTGCTTATTGAGAGCATCAATGCAAAAGGACAACCTCTAATCTAGAAATCAGAAGAGATAAAGTCTTCAACCTGCCCAAGACAGTAAAGTGATACATCTGACAGGGCAGGTGAAACAGTAGACTACAGTGTCAGAAAAAGTATGACATGTCACATCAAACAGTCTACCTCAAGCAACTCGAGATCTGCGAAGACATTTGAATAGCTTCCAACGGCTACTTTCCAACGGAAGAATTGGGAAGATGTATAAATATAGAAGAGTTTCAAAGATCAAAGGTTGTTGGAGTTGTGAGTTTTGGAGAGAAGGTGGACTGATCGAATCAAGTGATAGTGAGTCCAGAGGCTCACTCTACGATCCACCAAGAACACTCAAAAATCAGATCAAGCAAGAAGTAGAAGTGTGAGTTCTACTATGTAGAAGTGAGAGCTCTACTACATGAAGAGTGTTCTGAACTGCCGAGAGAAAGAAGAGCATCATGCCATCTGAATGTCCATCATGGGAAGACTCTAAGTACAACAGAAAAGAGCTTACAGTCAACTTAGCAAGTCCATCATGGGAAGGCATCGAGTAGCAAGAAGGGAGATCACAAAAGCCATGTTGGTGTCAAGCATGAGAAAGCTTTTAAGTACCTTGCAGAAGAGCTTACAGTCATCTTAGAAGCCTCTCATTTACAGCCATCAAATACCAAGGAGAATGAACTTCAAGGCAGTTCATCAAGGGGTCATCCGGAGTAGTTGAGAAACATAAGAAGCTGAGCATCATGCAACACTCAACTGCTCTTTAAGGATGATCAAGCCAAGCTGCTAGGGATAGAAGATGTTCAGAGCATGAAGACATCTTAGCAGCTCAGTACCGACTCCAACAACAATAAATAAATAACTCAACGAAGCCAGGGCCTGAGGGGTTCTTGTCCAGAGGGACTAAATGAAGCAGGGCCAAAAGGTCCTTGTCCGGAGGGACTAAACAAAGCAGGGCCTAAGGGTCCTTGTCCAGAGGGACTAAACGAAGTTCCAAGCCTGCTGGGCTTGAAGAGTTCTTAGGGAACTAGAAGAGTCCCAAGGCTGCTGGCCTTGAAGAGTTCTTAGTGAACTGAAGTCCCAAGGCTGCTGGCCTTGAAGGAATCGTAGAGATTCAGGGTGCTGCCCTTCCTTAGTGGAAATCCTGCTAGTTGAAAGCAGAAGAGTGGATTAGGATTTTGAGTCTCTGAACCACTTAAAACCTCTTGTGTCTTTTATATTATGTCATTTATATTATGTCTATAACTGCTATAACTGCTATGTATGTTTTAACTGCTTACAACTAAACTAACCCAATGAACATTGTACGTATGATTATGAATATATCAATGAAGGGGAATATTTTACTTATTCCGCTGTGCTTGAAAAGATTCTTATGTTTGTCATATACTTTAATATGAACAATACATCATAAATCAGAAAAGTATTTGAAATAAAAAGGATCTATTCAATCTCCCTTCTAGATCTATTGTGCCCTCTGAGAACTAACAGTCGTATCTTTCACGACAATTGTATTAATAAAGTTGTAGTTGTTTTCTGTACCATGTATTTGGCAACTCAGAATGGGTTGGATGGAATTGACCTATTTTGGGGTCGTCACATGTTTAACATGTTTTAAACAACTTTTGCAATAAAAATACTCTTTCTCCTCATATACTCATATATCTCAGATTCATTGTAAAAATATCATCATTATTATATTATAATAATATAATAAAATATTATTTTATCAGAAAAGATAAAATATCATTTTTAACAATTGTCACTATAAAAATTTTCTCCATCTATATTCACATAAAATCAATATTTTTCTCATCATATAAATCAATAATTAATTATTCACAAATAATATTACAGAATCACAATACTGACAACCAGGCAGTTCCCAGGAAAGAGGGGGCTTTCCAATAAGAATTTCTCCTTACTGGCGCGCAATTAGGTGACCAAACCTCTCCTTAGACAGAACTTTCGAGACATTGCCAGTAATATTATCTAATAATATTATTCAGATAATATGAATTATTGCTTCGATAATAGAAAATATTGTGTAGTGATAATTATTGAAACAACATTAATATAGAATATTAATGCAACATTTATTGAATCAATAAAATAAAATACTGAACAGTAATTACTGTAACAATTATTGAGTAGTGCCTTCTTACGTAAGGATCAATAATTGGTGCAATACCGTGTGCTACTGTGCAACAACGCGTATTACTATGTTTTAACCATCTGGTATTCCAACAGTATTAACGGTAACAACTGCGCCATTATTTATAAACAACTTATACTTGTCGTTTTCTTCATCCAAACGCTTTCCGTTATGGAGCCCACACAAGGCTGCGCCGTCATACGAATATTCCCCGACGGTAAGAATATTCTACGACCAAACGAATATTCTCCGATAAAAATGAATATTTAATAACCACTTGTTTATTTAAAATATTTGCGTATTTTACCCACAACTAACCATATTAATCAAATTAATCCTTACTATTTCAAAATAATAAATAGAGAAAATTTAATTTTATTTATAATAAGTTGGGGTGTTACAGATTTCTCCCTCGTTTAATAAAAGTCTAAAGGCTCCTGCTTTTTCTAGATTAAAACAGGGGCTATTCAAGAAAAACACTTAGAATTGTACGGGATTCTTGCAGAATACCCAAGCTAGAATTTGCTTAGAGGGGCACCCAAATCCCGATAAGAAGAAAAAAGTCAACTATAAGAATTGTCCCCAACTTTTATATTTTTTTTGTGTCCTCAACTTAAATTTTGACACATGTTATTTTATTTAATTTTAGAATTAATTAATGTTAAGTAAAAGATTATATGTTAAAATTTAAGTAGAGGGACACATAAAGACAGAATTTGGGGATAGAGAATCTGCTCTGGTTAATTACAGATGGACCAACGTCTAATGACACAAAAAGAATCAAACTCTTACTTAAACGGGGGAGGATCAACTAGTTCAGGAGAATTTTAAAGATATGGCGAGGATAATTTGAATCACTATCATATTTACAATTGTATAATATATTAAATAAAAATAGATAGATTAAGAGTCATGAATGAACACTTTATATTCTAGCGCAATTAAAGGAAATTTATGAATTTTTATTAATTAATGATTGAAAATTACAAAATAATTGTCAAGAAGAAACTTTAAAATTACGTATAACTTTTAGTACTTCAAGAAGAAACTTTACATATTATTTAATGATAAAAAAATTTAATTACAATTATTTGTTAGCGTATAATTAAATGTGATTATAACCGTCTAAATTAACTTATGACCATCTGAATTAACTCGTTAATTAGTTGTCAATTAAAATGAGTTAATCAAATAAGATAACATTAATCATTTTAAAAAAAAATTAATTTAAAGAAATTCAAATTCAAATCCTAAATCGACCCAACACAACTTGATTGCATTTTTGCATTTATCGGTTCCATTACTTTTAGATTATTTATACTGTCAGGTCAAAAATGATATTATCAAAATAAATATACATTCAATTATATTTTTATAATAGAATTGTAAACGATGGGATGCTTTCAAGTTCGATCAAGATTGACTCAACCATGCCGAGCTCGAATAAAATGAGCATCGTTTAAACTCAACGTGTTTAGGTCCGACTCGTTTAAGATTTAACTAATTATAAGAACCGACTCCATTTAAGCTTTAACTAAATATTATTTCTTATTTTATACTCCCTCCGTCCCTTAATATAAGAACGTTTTATAAAAGTTTTTTAATTTCAAGTAAGCATTAATTGCATAGTTTCCAATATTACCCCAAATATTAAATATAATTTTAGTTCTCTCATTGTTTTTTGCCAAATAAATAATTAACATTCTCTTTTTCCAATACAAGGGCAATATAGACATTTGATATTATATTTTATGCTATATAATTATTTCCTTAATACTTGTGCACAACTTTAAAAAAATCTTATATTAAGGGACGATGGCAGTAATAAAAAATTTATGCCGAGTAAGGCTTAAACTCGATTAGACTTGCTTAAATTTACTCAAGCTCGAGTTCGACTCATTTACTATGTGGATTAAATTTGTATATCAAGTCTCAAACTCGTTTAAAATATCCAACAAAGATTGTTTAATTTTAAACGAGTTCGGCAAGTAAAATTATTGACTCGACTCAGCTCGGAAAAACTCGGTTACAATTTTATGTTTTAATACGTAACGCTTTATACGATATTTATTGATTCAACAAAATTATTTTTGCTCTATCAATCACCATTTTTTAAAACGTTAACAAATAAAAATGAAGTAATACATTTATCGGTTTGTATAACTTTTCAAAGGGCTAATGACAAATTATATATATATATATATATATATATATATATATATATATATATATTAATATTAATGAAGTAATACGAATGCATACATATATTTTATTTTAGACGCATATATATAATCAAAATCAGTTAACGTATTTATACTTGGAATTCCAAACGAGTGAGGAGTATCGGATAGGACTTTAGGCTATTTTTCATAACAATCTAGGGTTCTACAAAGAATTAAAACGATCCGAGTATATTTACACTTCTGATTTAGAAAATGAACCCAAGTAAATGGTGTTTGAGACCTCTCGGCCATGACATGCATGCCATAATATTGGGGTAAGATAGTCATTGTATGTATATATGTATACTTTAATATATGTTTGTCTTGTTTACTATGATTTGATGTGATATTGTTGGTATGATTTTCTTGTAGGTGAAGTTTAAAAATAGAGTAGATCGATCATTACAAAAGCCAAAAACAAAGCATTACCAAGCAAAGTTTAAAAAATAAAACATTACCAAACAAAGTTTAAAAAACATAGCACAACAGATCTTCATTAACATCAATTCATTACAAAATAGGGAACACATAAATCCTAACTACTCCATCTCCCAAATTTTAATTACAAAATTTTAATGACTAAGCGATCGTAGAGTTATGACTTAACGATTGTAGAATAATGACTTAAATCGTAGAGTTTATAGTGACTTCAACCTTTATTATAACGAAGCTACTCTACTATCGCTGAGTTACACTACTATCACAGAGCTACTCTACTATCGCAACATTTTATTTTAGTTTATAAATTTGTATACTCCAATATTTTATTTTCAAATAACAATTAATGGTCTTGAAGATGATAAAAGTCTCCGTAACTGGAATGCTTTATTCATATCAATTATATGTACTTTTATAACTCTTTTCAAACAAATATATTATAAGTTATAAGTAACTATATATGTATATAAGGCGCTTCAATATACACCATTTAATTTATAAAAACAATCATTTTTGCTTTAAAAAAAATTGTGGCCGTTGGTAGAAGTAGCAACCCCTTTAAAAATCTAAATAATATCAAGGGCAGTTTAACCATTTTTCTGGCCTCTAGTAGGAGTTGCGCTGGCCGCATGTCCTACTAACGGTCGGACCCATCTCCCAGTCAATCTCATCCCTTAGATGTGTTATTGAACGGTTCTAGATTTATTTGTTGGAATAGTATCCATTGCAAATATATATATATATATATTCGGTCCCCTTTTTCAACGAATCAAAAGCGAACCAGATATAACAACGATTTTTTTCGTCGTTATAGTATACAAAGGCGACGACATAGCTATGACGACGGTTCAAAAAACTGTCGCTATATCTAGTTCGCTCGCTGAAAAGGGAACCGTGTATATATATATGGCAATGAACATTGAAGGGAAATGATATACTCTCTCCGTTCCTTAATATATGTCGTTTTAGATATGTGCACAAGAATTAAGGAAATGATTGAAAAGTATTAACTATAGTATCAATTATCTATAATACCCTTTACCTCACTTATCTCATAAATATAGATCAAAAGATTAGGTAGAATAATAAAGAACAATTTGAAAAAAAATAATAATCAATTTTTCTAAATAACTACAAACGACAAATAATTAAAAATAAAAAAGAAAATCTAAAACGACCTAGATATAGGAATGGAGGGAGTAACTATTTTGGAAGGAAATCTAGACAACATAAGGTGAAGATAGCAATTCGTAGTCAATTAGGATATCAGACGAATTAATTGGCCGGAATGGTAAAAAAGAACAAAATTACTGTTTTTAAATACTCCACTTAAATTTATTGATTGACGATCTACTTTGAGGGTCAAATTAATTATCGTTCAAAGTTGGGATTTGGGAAGACATTTTTGTCATCAACCCCTTTTCAGAACATTTAAAAAATAATAAGTTTTAGAATATTGAATATTTTTAATTTTTATTTTTATTTTATTTGTGACTCTCAAAAATGTATAGTATTTATTTTAATACGAATTTTTACAAAATATAGTGTTTACAAAAAATATAGTCTGTATAACCTTATTTTTATATATGTATCCAAATTACACCTAAAATACTATATTTTATAAAAATATTTGTTGAAATAAATACTATATATTTTTTAAAAATCACAAACAAAAATAAATAAATAAATTAAAAATATCCAATAAAATTTATTCACGTAGAAGGACTCTTTAAAAACGAGACAAGGGTCGAGTACAAAATTAATGGAGAGGGAGACAAGGGAATCGCACGGAATGCGTCGAAGCTAGTCATTCCTATATATCAGCTATAAACATGGCAATATAACCAAAAACAAAACCAGAGTCTTTTGCCTTTCAATGGCTTCTTCTTCCCACTCTTTCTTCCCCATTCTCCTTCTCTCTGCGTTTCTTCTCTCTCCTCCCCTCCAATTACAAGCTCTCCCCCAATCCCAATGCAAAATCCCGCCCGTCATTTTCAATTTCGGAGATTCCAATTCCGACACCGGCGGCCTAGCCGCCGGACTGGGTTACAACATCAACTCTCCCTACGGTCGCACCTTCTTCCGTAGATCCACCGGCCGGCTCTCCGACGGACGCCTTATCGTCGATTTCCTATGTTAGTACTACAACTTTATTACATTTTCTGTAACCTTTTTGTTTTTCTTCATTAATGTCATAGCAACCAATGTGCTTTAAAGTTAATTACCTCCTTCAATCGCATAATTATGTAGGTAGAAATTTTGAATCAAAGAAGTATTTAATCCTGCTGTGGTAATTTAGCCATCATTTCCCACACATTAATATGAAGAATTTATGTACCAAAAGCATAAATTCTCTCTCTCCTTCTCTGTCAGTGTGTATATATATATCATTGTGGGAAACTTAAACTTTGGATATATTTGGCAGAAATGTTGCAATATTTTAACATAGTAGAGGTGGAAAGAGATTCCTTCCCTCCCACCCCACCCCACCCCACCCCACCCCTTAATAAAGAGGTTCAAGCATGTTCCATGTTACCCTGTTGTTTGTGTTGTAAAAGTAAGTATGTTAATGTTATTGTATCGGATTTCTTGTTATTAATTAATAGTAAAAATCACTGGTTATTTATCATATAGTTTGTACAAATGATGTAGCATTAATTTATCTCCTAATAAATGAAGTTGTTTTTGGTAATAACAACAGTTTTCTTATTTTGGTTTGTATTAGGTGTGCTAAAAAGAGTGTAGTGACTTCCACTTTTACTTTGTTTTCTTGTAATTTTTCGTCTTTGATACGCTTCGAACCCCAAAAGAAATTTAATTATACTTGAATCTAGGTAAAATAACTTTTTGATTTATTTTGCTGTAATAATTGTGGTTGTTGTTACTATTTTCCCCTCATAAACCTCACAAGAAAGCAACTAAGATTTTATTTGTATGTAAAAAAAATAGATTTTTGGCGACTCAGTATCGTCACTTTTTGTTCTATTATCATTTTATAGTGTTGATAATTTTATCACCTTATCATCATTAACAGATATCAATAAATTCAGAACTAAAACATGATAGAAAATGCAGGAATGATTGAGTGTGCCAAATTGCAGGAATGATTGAGTGCCAAATTTGATCACGTTTTTTCTTCTTCTTCTTCTTATAACTACGTAAAATTATTAGCTAACCTATTTATCTAATTACTGATAATATGGTCTATGGGCCTTGACCTTATTATATAACTATAGCTTCATATGTATGGTGGAGACAACAGTATCTATATGGGCCGGTATTTTTTTATTCTAGACAAGTGCACTGACATAGTGACATGGTTCCCCAGTGGATCCAAACTTCCAAAGATGCAACGCAGTTGATGAATTTGAGGAAATAGTGAATTGTTTTCTTTTGCAGGCCAAAGTGTGAACACTAGTTTTCTGAGCCCATACTTGGAAGCATTGGGGTCCACCTTCTCAAATGGGGCAAACTTTGCAGTCGTGGGTTCATCTACCCTTCCTCGATCTGTACCCTTTGCACTGAATATTCAAATTAAGCAGTTTCTTCGTTTCAAGGCCCGGTCACTTGAACTTGTTACTGCAGGTAAAATTTTAGTTGAACTTTCTGTGTGTATGATTTATGGTCTATTTGTTCATAATATAAGCATTTCAAATTGGGAAAACATATACTATTTACAGTTACAAATTTATATTTCCAGGGGTAGAAGGGGTTTTCATTACCTGATATGTCTTGGTTACCAAAAAGTGCAAAGAAAACATAGAGTTCGCAAATGCATATTTCAAGTTAGATATTCTATATATATATATATATATATATATATATATATATATATATATATATATATATATATATATGCACTGATTTTTTCATTATCAAAGATGGAGTAAGAAGCATGCATATCTTGTAAATTATATGTTAGTTAGAACTTGCACATTGACAGACTTTGCAAATATAAAGATTAGACTTTTAAAATTGATGTGAATTGTTTGATTTTTCTCAATACAATGAAGAATATTGTATACTCGCTGAAAAGTATTACTAATTATAAAATTTGTTGTTCAAAACTTAAATAAATGTGCATTAATTTTTAATTTTAGGATTTCTCATATTGACTTCAAAAAATCAAAAGGGGACTCTTTGTGTGGATCAGAGGGTAGTATATGATGTAAGAGGAAGCATGAAACTTGCATAAAGACTAGGTTATGTGTTGTTTGGTACTTTTAACTTGTGTTGTGTCAAAGTGATGGGACATCTAAACATTTTCATTGGCAACCAAATATAAATAAGAATAATAAGGATTAATTTAGATGAAAGGAATTTATAGGCCTACAAAGCTTTTACCTTGACATTTCACACACAATTAGTTTCCTTGTAAAGGGATATACTTAGCTTGCCATAGTTTTCCGATGCCTTCTTTGCCTCTCTCTCTCTCTCTCTCTCTCTCCCTCTCCCCTTGCATGATATAGATGTAAGTATGCAGAAGAATTGAGTAGACTCTTGAACTTGTATTTAGGTTCACGAAATATGATCAATGATGAGGGTTTCCGAGGTGCGCTTTATATGATTGATATAGGGCAAAACGATCTGGCCGATTCATTTTCTATGAATCTATCTTATCCGGAAGTTATGAAAAAGATTCCGTCTGTAATTAAGGAAATCGAGATTGCCATGAAGGTAAGTCTTTAAAATTGTCGTAACATATTGAAGGAAGACAATGTTTCAGGACCATTCATAGAACTCTTTTCAGCTTTGCTTTTTTTTCTTTTCTCATTTGCCCTTTTATAACACTGAACACCCTCACCTGTTGCTTGGTTTCACCAACAAATATTTTCCTGCCTGCTAAATTATAATGTTGTCCGACTAATAATACTTCTTATATGCAAGTTAATCTGTTAAATTTTTCCATAACAATGTTTCTCATTCTCTTTGTCATCTGTAGACTATATATGATCAAGGTGGCAGGAAATTCTGGATCCACAACAGTGGACCACTGGGATGTCTCCCTCAAAAACTTTCCTCGTCTCAGAGAACTTATAAAGATCTTGATCAACATGCATGCCTTTTGAGATACAATGCTGCTGCAAGCTTGTTTAATAAAGGACTACGCAATCTATGCCAAGAAATGAGAACTATATTCAAGGGTGCTACTATTGTTTATGTAGATATTTATGCCATCAAGTATGATTTGATTGCCAACTCTAGCAAACATGGTAAGCTTATCAGGCCTTTTATTTTCTTTCTAAATTGATATGCTGCCATAATGATTAATAGAACTAGTGAATATAAAAAGAAAGTTTTTATAATGTATGACAGCATCCCCAGACACTAAACAATTTCCTGGACGTGTTATAAGTTTTGTTGCTTGTGCATCATCATTTGTTGGTGACTTCTCTATCAGAACAACACCATACCTAGGCCATATCTTTTAACACACTTTTTTTAATTGTTTTTTCCCTGTTTTATTATAGTTCTTGACAATTTTCCTTCAAAATATTGAATACTCAAATTAAGATACTCCGTGTTTCTGGTTTACTCATTGTAATGAGCTTCGTGTACTGCAAGTTGATGAATGCTTTGACATTTTTTGTCTCTTTCGGAAACATTTACCAAATGCACTAAAGATTTTTTTTGCATTGAAGTTATGTGAACTTGATGAAAATTTCCACTTAGTTGAGAAAGCTTTCCGAGAACACTAACAAAACTTGTCACATTTTTGTTATGCTCTTTAGCTATACTACTTTAACAGATCCATTCTTCCCCCCCCCCTCCCCTCCCTCCCTCCCTCCCTCCCTTCCTCCCTCCCTCTCTCTTTTTTGTTGCTAAATTTAATCAATCCATTCACCTTGCAGGTTTCTCAAATCCATTGATGGCATGTTGTGGCTTTGGAGGACCTCCAAACAATTACAACATCCAGGTGACATGCGGTGAGACTGGTTCTCAGGTCTGCAATGACGGCTCTAAATCCATTAGTTGGGACGGAATTCATTACAGCGAAGCAGCAAACACCATTGTAGCCTCAAAAATACTTTCTACTGTTTATTCTACACCGCGTATTGCCTTTGATTTCTTTTGCCATTGATGGTGATCATTAATTTAATATGCAAAGGGGTGTTGTCTGTTGTTGTAGAAAGCATGATGAAATATCTATATAATGCTTCGTCTCGGATTTGTTTGTTGCAAGCTACTGCATTTGGTTGGAGAAATCAGTAGCTGAGCTACAATCCAACTTGAGAAATTTATAGCTTAGCACACTGCCTCTAGGGCTCTTTCCCAAAATGAAAGAGTCACCTTTGACTATCAACTTTTTAGGCATCTTGAGGTTTCCATAGATTTGTTTAAGGGAATTGTTAAATTCACAACACTTTTTTTTATTTTCACAACAAAAGTGTCGCTATAGATTCTGTAACGATGGTTTTTACCGTCGCTATACATCTACAGCTATACTTTTGTTGTGAAAATAACAAAAAGTGTGGTAGATTTAACAATTACCTTTGTTCAAATACCGTCTTTCCAACCCCAAGGAGTTGACCTGGTGATCAAAGAGGTTTGCTTATTTATTCACTTCTCGGGTTCAAATCTTGGGACTAATATTCAGGAGAAAAATTGTTGAATTATCGGGCCGATATGGAGGGTGCGCCCTTAAGATGGCTTTACCGTTCAACAAAAAAAAAAAACTTTCTTTCCATTCATATTGAAACAACCCGGGTCAAATTCTGAGTCCGGAATAAATCTCGGGTCAATTCCCAAATTCGAATTGAATCAAATTCATCAAAATAAGGCTTCAAACTACTGGCCCAATAATATCTTATTGGGTAGTAACTTATTTCTTTATATGCAGATAAATTTTTTTCTTATCTTTTCGATATCGAACTGGGGTGTTACAAACTCCCCCACTTAAATTTCTGACGTCCCCGTTAGAATCCGATCACATACACAGCCCAAAATTTTTTGCCTCTCTAGCCATTGTGGACCTCCATCTCTCCATTGTGGGATAATACCACCAGCCTTCGTGTCCCCACCTCCGGCAACTCGATCGGATGATTCGACCCGAGCTTTCGAGAGTCGGCTTTGATATCATATGAAACAACCCGGGTCAAAACCTGAGTCCAAAATAAATCTCGGGTCAAATCCCAAGTCCGAATCGAATCAAATCCATCAAAATAAGGTCTCAAACTACTGGCTCAATAGTATCTTCTTGGGTCATCTTAGCCCACCACAGGCTCCCAAAAGGTTATGACTTGAAGATACTATTGGTAGTAACTTATTTCCTTATATGCAAACAAATTTTTTCCCTATCTTTTTGAGGTGAGACTGGGGTGTTACACATAGTTTGGAAAATTATATTTTCAAATATTTATTCTCATATGAATAGGTGGTCTCACATTTAATTGAGCCATGTGAAAATTTCATAATTTTAGGAATTTGATATTTCCACAAATGAAAAAATATCATATTTTTAATATCAATTTCCTATTTTTATGTGCAAACATCAATTTAGTTTTTTTTTCAACAGAAAAATATGGGGTTAAATTTTTCATGAACCATCTTTCTTTAAAAGACATTTTCAAAATAAGAGTATTTATAAATTAAGGCACAAATATAATTAAACTAAATTATAAAATGAACTCTAATTTTGGAAGTCATGAAGTATTAAGAGATTGACAAGTATGAATTCCTTGGCAGAACTAAGGTTAATGTTCTTAATTTGTTTTCTAATCATTTATATTTCTTTAAATTCATGTATTGTTTTTTGTATAAAAAAATCATTTTAGTACGTGATTTTTATTGAAGTTATATAAAATTAACAAATGTCCAACTCTGATGATAAGCAGAGAAAGAATAATATTATCTTCTCTTTTTTTTGCTCAAACTTATGAATAAAATTCGGTTTAAAATATATAATCAAATAGCTATTAATATTTCTGGAAATATTTTAATTTTTTTTTATAATTATAATGTATAAAACAAAATACAAATTTAAATTTAAAAATATTAAGTTTGACCTCAAAAAATTACTTTTTTCTTCTTCTTATAATTTGGAAGCTTGAGTTACGTATGTATAGACTGTTTAGCCTGTTTAGATACTACTACTAGATATCTATGCAAAAAAATTAGGGTTAAGATTAGATGACCACCTGAGATTTGAGCGGTTTCTCACTTAACCACTTGTAGTCAGTAAAGCTACATTTAAACTCTCGACTTTTTGAGTTGAAGTGAAAAAGTGTTTTTCGTCTTAACTCCGTTACTTTATTTGACTAAAGACTTAATTACCCTCACTTTAAAACACCCCGCTGTAAAATCATTTATAAAAACAACCAAAAATAGTTGTTCATATCTCTCTCTCTGTTTTTCTAACAAACAAAAAACTTCAATAATATCCATCGATCTTCAGTGATTATAATTCCAAGTTCAGTAAAGAAAACTTCAATAATCTCTGTCTTGCTCATAAGACTTACCATTGTTACAAATCAGATCTATTACACAAAGCAAAAAAAAAAATCAACACTAACTTCAAATCCCCCAATTTATGATGCATAAAAGCAACACAAAAACGAATCAGACTCTAGGAAGCCAAAACATAAAAGAGTATAGTACAATATAAGATTCACATTCGAACTGCTAAAAAACAGAGACAAAAATTATAAGCAACTGCAATCCAAAACAAGAAGATGGAATTCAGAAACAAACAGAGGAAATGGTGCTCAACTTTGGAACAGAGGAATTTGGCAGTAAAGAAAAGAGATTTCCTTCCTTTTTCTTTCCATCCACTCTATTCGAATCCTCCCAAAATGTGGAAATGACTAATCACTTCCCTTCAAACAATCAATTTATTGATGAATTATCTCACTGGCTCAATTCCTCCAGAGCTTGGACAGCTACAGAATCTAAAGGAACTACTGCTCTATTCAAATTCTCTTTCTGGTAAAATTCTTCCAGAGATTGGCCTTTTGAAGAAGTTGCAAGTTCTGAGAATTGGAGATAACATGTTATCAGATCAAATTGTTTCGACCATTGGAAAATTAACTGAGTTGAGCATCTTGGGACTTGCTTATTGCAAATTCAATGGAAGCATTCCAATTGAAATTGGTACGAGTAGTCTCAGTGGCCTCATACCACAAGAGATCAGTGGCTGCAAACAGCTTCAAACAGCAATTCTATTGAGTAACAGTCAAACATGATTAGTTACAAGTCCTGAATTCTAAACATATTACCTGACTAGAATCTGGGTACATGAAATAATCATCAATGCCCCCACAAAACATGTACTTATAGATGCCCTCACAAAGTCACAATTCACACAAAAAGTTAAAAGAGAAAATTTACCCTACCAAACCTGTACCAGAGATGCCGAACATAAACCTATAAAAGCCTACTTCACCACCAAAACAGAGTGCTCAATCCATTTAAAGTGTCTCCTTTCTAACAAAAGAAAATGTTCCAGTTTCCATTTACTATATACTTGGGATACAAAACTACATGCCCACGTTTATCTTCAACAATACCATATCTACATTAAGTTCAGCCAAATTCACATCAGATATTTCCTCATTAAAAGAGCCTTTGACCATTAGAGAAACAATGAATTCAATTTCCCACAATTCTACGTTTGTGACCAATTTAGAAAAATAAGAGTTCCAATTAAGCTCAATATGGCACCTAGTCAAAAAGGACAAAGAAAAAGCCAGAATTATGAGGGAGGGGGGGGGGGGGATACCAAAACACAGCCAAACCCAAAATCAAGAATTATGAGGAGGGAAATTTCCGTCCCTCGTCTTCCTTTTTCTTCCCCCAATTATCAGAATTAGCTCCACCACCATTTGATTCAAATCCCCCTCTTTGCCTCTCATACCTCCTCCCTTCGGATGGAACAAAACTCTTATTTGACACCCAACTATCCGATTCATCAGCTCTCGACTGCGAATTTTCAAAAAACCCTCCCCTCTCTAATGGACAGAAAGGTTGTTGGTGGGTGAGGTCATTAGGAGTGGGTTCAGATCTGCAATCGGAGGGGGGGGGGAAGACAGAAGAACATACCCGATTCTTGCTCTTCTAGCTCCTGAATTTTTGGATCTTCCTGATTAGGGTCTGATTTTTCTCGATTTTGGGGATCTTGATTTTCTAGGGTTTGTGGTGATTGAGGTTTGAGAACGTAATTGTTCTTGTGGTAGAGCTTGAAGATGAGAGAGAGGTCGGAGAATATTAGAAAGGAGAGAGAAAATGGCAAGCGTAGACAGAGGATGTAGATGAGAGAGCTCGGTCGGAGAATAAAAAGAGAAGAGAAGAAGAAGGGTATTTCAGACATTTAGCTTGTCCTTTTTGACTGTTATAGCTTCTTCTCACGCGTTTTTGGCGTCTGACATACACGCACAGTTAAGTTGGATGGAAAAGGTAACGTTTTTACTTCAACTCAAAAAGTCGGGAGTTTAAATGTAGCTTTACTGACTATAGGTGGTTAAGTTGGAAATCGTCCAAACCCCAGGTGGTCGTCTGAACTTAACCCAAAAAATTAAGAAATCAAAACAGGCCCACAGATGTAGATGTTTATGTTATCTCGTAATCAAAGAATAAAGAACACTGCAATTATGATTTATGACGTCAGATGTACTTGACCCTTTTTGGAAATGACCCACCAGTAGGCCTGACAAAATATGGTTATGAGTTGGTTTTGATTTTCAAAATATGGTTATGGTTCAATTTAAGAACTAAAACCATATTTAACATTTTTAATATGGGTTATGTGGGTTGGAACCGTTAAAACCCATATTAACCATTTTAAGATGTTTTGATTTTTAAACAAAATTTTTAAAAAATAAATTAATATATACTATAGATAGAGAGATGGATATAAGGGGTGGAATTTAGGCTCCTTAAGTAATGCTGTAAGACCCCAACTTATTATAAATAAAATCGAATTTCCTCTAATTATATTTGTGAATAATAAGGTATTAATTTGATATAATTCTCTGGTTATGGGTGAAATGTACAAATTTTGCAAAATATGCAAGTGGTTATAAAATAATCATTGTTGTCGGGGAATATTCGTTTGGTCGTGGAATATTCTTGTTGTCGGGGAATATTCGTACGACGGCGCAGTCATTTGTGGGCCCCATAACAGAATAACTGTCGAATGAAGAAAACGACAAATTTGAGTTTTTATAAATAACGGCGTAGTTGTTACCGTTAACACTGTAGAAATACCCGGTGGTTAAAATACAGTAATACGCGTGGATGCACAATATTGATGAATTATTGATCCTTACGTAAGAAGGCACTACTCAATAATTGTTACAGTAGTTACTGTTCAATATTTTATTTTATTGATTCAATAATTGTTGCGTTGATGTTTTATATTATTGTTATTTCAATAATTGTCACTGCACAGTATTTCCCATTATCAGATCAATAATTCATATTATTTGAATAATATTATTAGATAGCATTATTGACAATGTCTATAAAGTTCTGTCAAGGAGAGGTTTGGTCACCTAATTGCGTGCCAATAAGGAGAAATTCTTATTGGAAAGCGCTCTCTTTCCTAGGAACGGCCTAGTTGTTATAAATGTGATTCTGTAATATTATTTGTGAATAATTAATTATTGATTCATATGATAAGAAAATATTTATTTTATGTGGATATAAATGTTGGATATATTTATTGTGGTTAAAAATGAAGGAGTTAATGTTGAGGTGTTTAATCAGTATTTTTGTCGGAATGAAGGAATTAAAAATTAAATCAGTGTTTTTGAGATATATTGTGTGAGTTATAATTTTTAATCCGACCGTTGGATCGTTGTAATTTTTGGATATGTTATACATATATAAGTTGAGTATATGTCCATAAATTTTGAACCGTTAAAAATGAACGTATGATTTGTTATGAATTTTAAGAGGTGACTAATTCAGAAATTATGTTTATAAATGATTTTGGTGAAAAATTCTAGAATTGAGTGGGCTCCACTTGTGGTTGGTGAAGAAATGTTGTGAATTTATTTCAAATGTGGTGGGTGGGAATAGTAGCAGGTAAAGCCATCAGGTTGCAGGTCAAGTCTGCTAACATTTTCCTATAAATAGAGGGCTAAGTTAAAATTAAATATCATACCAGAAACAAGTTTTCTCTCTTTCTTTCTCTAGATTATTGAGTGTATTTGTAAGTATTTAGATACTTTGTGAGTTTCTATTCATCAGTGCAAGTTTTCTTCAGCCTTATACCGATATTCTAATCAGAAGTACTGATATTTTCAGGTAAGGGATGTTATTTTCTTCATATATGATATTATTTCTTCAATATCATTATGCCGAAGTATTGATCTGAATTTTTATCAAATTTGAAACTTTTTGTGTCAGAGTTACTATTCACGTATATGACACTATTCATATATACGGCACTATTCACGAATACGGCACTATTCACCTAAAAATGAAATTTTCTTCTTTTTGTCCAAGATGTCTATTATGGTTACTATCTTTGATTGTATCCATGTTTTTTTCTTTATTTTTGAATTCTGCTTCAAAATTGGTATTTATGAAGTATTATTGATTTTGGATAAACTGTTATACGAATCCCTACTATTTGTCCTTCTGTTTCACTGGATTCGTTTTCTTTAAAATATTTTTTATCATCCTCAGTCCTAAATGATGATATTACTAAATATCTTCAGCCTGTAGTGCAAAGATAAATGATTAACTGATGAATATCTTTGGCCCGTAGTGCAAAGATGAACAGGTGTTGAGATGAACATGACCAACTGGTTATACAAATGAATATCTTTGGCCTGTAGTGCAAAGATGAATATTTGATTAAAGATGTATATTGGTTGTTGTTACAGGGATAAAATATTGATGATGGACTTTTAAATCTTAGAAGATAGTAGAACTCATTCTCTACTTGACTTTTTAAATGGATTGTTGTTTCCGCTGCAGTTGTTGATCTAAAACTTGTTGGCTATTATATTTTATCAGATTTTTCCCTGTTGAAGACTAACGATAATTTGTTGTATATTATCTTAGTCATAATATTCTTTACTGGGCTAGTTGAGCTCACCCTTTTCCTTTTTGTTCTATTTTTCTTAGGAGGTGAGAACATAGCAGGAACTAGTCGGGGTACGGAGTGATGATTCTAGAAAGATATTTTATCAGTCCTCAGTATTTCTATAAAATGGTGTTTGAATAATTGTAACGAGGACTTATTTGAGTGTGGATATTGTCTAGAAGACAATATTTGTATTTAAAATCACAATATGTGTTGTGGTATTTTGCACGACAATTGTATTATTGAAGTTGTAGTTTGCTTTCTGTACCATGTATTTGGCGACTTAGAATGGGTGTTGTATACCTATTTTGGGGGCGTCACTGTTGGTATCAGAGCGTAGGGATATGGTCTCTGGCGGAGATCGGGGAATAGAACTAGGAGGGGAGATGAAACAACTCGGGTCAAATCCCGAGTCCGGAACAAATCTTGGGTCAAATCCCAAGTCCGAATCGAATCAAATTCATCCAAACAAGGCCTCAAACCACTGGCCCAATAGTATCTTCTTGGGTCATCTAGCCCACCACAGGCTCCCAAAAGGTCATGACTTGAAGGTACTATTGGTAGTTACTTAATTCCTTATATGCAGGGAAAATACTGGGGTGTTACAAACTCCCCCACTTAAATTTTTGACGTCCCCGTCAGAACCGATCACACACACGGCCCAAAGATCTTTGCCTCTCTAGCCATTGTGGGATAATACCGGCTGGCTTCGTGTCCCCACCTCCGGACCTTCATCTCTCCATTGTGGGATAATACCACCAGCCTTCGTGTCCCCACCTCCGGCAACTCGATCGGATGACCCGACCCGAGCTTTCGAGAGTCGGCTTTGATACCATATGAAACAACCCGGGTCAAATCCCGAGTCCGGAACAAATCTTGGGTCAAATCCCAAGTCCGAATCGAATCAAATCCATCCAAATAAAGCCTCAAACCACTGGCCCAATAGTATCTTCTTGGGTCATCTAGCCCACCACAGGCTCCCAAAAGGTCATGACTTGAAGGTACTATTGGTAGTTACTTAATTCCTTATATGCAGGGAAAATACTGGGGTGTTACAGGAGAGATGAGTAAATCCTTCACTAGTGTGTCTTATCTAAGCTTATTTGTTGGTCAGTCATAATATAGGGATATTATGTGATATGTTAATTTGTTTAATTAACCCTTAGTTTATGGCAGTATTTAAGAATGGCCGCTGAGAAAGTTAACAATGGAGTGTATGAGACTGTGAAACAACCTTTAGTTACAAACCAGGAGAACGTGCAACAGGAAGGCAATATTCCTCCTGTAAACAACACTATCGAGCAAACGATGAATGATGGAATGTTTATGAGCTTTTTGCAGTTCATGCAAAACCAGACGAGGGAGACTCGTGCACAAAATATGGGTGGAAATGATAGCAATGCGCGGCTTGACACAGCCAAACAGTTTAAGGAGTTGGAACCACCAGAATTTAAGGGAAAACCGGATTCGATCATGGCTGAAACGTAGGTCAAGCAAATTACCAAGATATTCGATGTCTTGGAATGCACGGAGGAACAGAAGGTTCAATTCGCCACCTTTATGTTACGCGGTGAGGCAGACTACTGGTGGGAGTCTGTGAAGCGTACCCAGCCAGCCGCACTCAGCATGTCTTGGGAAACGTTTCAGAAATTATTCAATGACAAGTACTTTCCTGAAAGTATTCGTCATATGAAGGAGGTGGAGTTTATCAGACTGGAACAAAATAACATGACGGTGTCCCAGTACGAGGCGAAGTTTACAGAGTTATCCAGGTTTGCACCTTGACGAGGATGTTTCTGAGAGGTCTAAAGCCTGAGATTCGGCAATATCTTATATCTCATAATTTTTTTTTTATATTCAGATGTTGTAAACAGGGCTCAATTATTAGAGCGAGATAATGAGTATGTTCAACCGAGGGACCACAACCAGGGTCATACCAGTAACAGCAGTTATCAGAGCGATGATAACCAACGAGGAGGGAAAAATACGAACAAAGGCGGTAACCACTCGGGTGGTCATCGTTGCCATGATAATAGGAGAGGTGAGTCAAGTAGAAATTTCAGAAAGAGGAGATTCAACAATGACGGGAAGACATCAACAGTAGCACCAGCACCAACAAAAAAATCTAGAGGAGGAGAACGACCGCCAGTTAGATGTTACAAATGCGGGAAAGAGGGACATATCAGCCCAAACTGTCCACAACAATCCAAGGTAGGTTACAACTGTGGAAAGGAAGGCCACATAGCTCGGGATTGTTCTGTAGCAAAACCAAGTTCAACGGGGATGGTGACTCCAAGGGCTATCCCGGATAAGTCGAAATCAGCGGTTCCTGGAAGAGCGTTTGTCGTGACTGACCAAAACGCGAGTAACCCGAACGAGGTGATTACGGGTAAGCTAATCTTGAACTCTTGCGAAGTTTATACCTTACTAGATACCGGTTCTACCCATTCTTTTATCTCTCCTGCTTGTGCTCAACGTTTAAACTTGACTCCGGAGAAATTAGACTTTGACTTATCTGTTGAAACTCCGTTGGGTGAAACCTTCGTTACATATACAGTTTATAAATCTTGCATGATCCAAGTTGGCACTATCACATTACCTGTTGATCTTATATCTTTAAAGATACTTGCTTTTGATGTGATTTTAGGAATTGATTGGTTAACCACTCATCATGCCAAAATTGATTGTTTTCGTAAAGTTGTTAGTTTTCATATTCTTAACCAACCTGTCATACGAATTCAAACAACTAAACCACTAAAATCAGTCACTATCATATCAAGCCATAAAGCTATTCGTTTATTGAAAAACGGATGTCAAGCTTTCTTAGCCCATGTTATGGATTTGAACAAAGACAAGTCAGATTTGAATAATATTTTTGTTGTTAGAGAATTTTCTGATGTATTTCCTGAAGAACTTTCCGGTCTACCCCCAGAACGTGATATTGAATTCTTTATTGACCTTGAGCCGGGTACAAAACCCATTTCTAAAACCCCATATCGAATGGCTCCTATTGAACTTTAAGAGTTAAAAGTCCAACTACAGGAATTGTTAGACATAGGTTTTATTCGTCCTAGTACATCTACTTGGGGTGCTCCTATTTTATTCGTAAAGAAGAAAGACGGGAGTATGCGACTTTGTATTGACTACTGAGAATTAAACCATGTCACCATCAAGAATATGTATCCGCTACCTCGCATTGATGACCTATTCGACCAGTTGCAAGGAGCACAATTCTTTTCAAAAATTGATCTTCGTTCTGGATATCATCAGCTGAAGATTAAAACTGAGGATATTCCAAAGACTGCCTTCAGAACTCAGTACGGGCATTATGAATTCTTAGTCATGTCTTTTGGATTGACTAATGCTCCTGCTGCTTTCATGGATATGATGAACCGTGTATTCAAGGAATATTTGAATCAGTTTGTTGTTGTCTTTATTGATGACATCCTCATCTATTTCAAAAGCCGTGAAGATCATGAGCACCATTTGAAGCTGATACTTGAAAGGCTTCGTGAAAACAAACTTTATGCCAAGCTGAAGAAATGCGAGTTCTGGCTTGAGGAAGTAGCATTCCTTGGGCACGTGGTATCAAAACATGGAGTATCTGTCGACCCGGCGAAGATTGAAGCAGTACAAAGTTGGGAGCAACCAAAGTCGGTGACCGAAGTGCGTAGCTTTCTGGGCTTAGCTGGTTATTATCGGAGATTCATGGAAGGATTTTCTCGAATCGTTACTCCGTTAACTCAGTTGACTCGTAAAGATACAAAATTTGTATGGAGCGAGGAATGCAAGAAGAGTTTCCAAGAGCTCAAGAGGAGACTCATTTCGGCACCTGTTCTGGCAATAACATCTGGTACGGATGGATTTGTTATATACAGCGATGCTTCAGGCAAAGGGTTATGATGCATTCTCATGCAACATGGAAAAGTCATATTCTATGCCTCACGACAACTCAAAGAATATGAGAGGAATTATCCTACTCATGATCTAGAGTTGGCGCAGTCGCATTCGCATTGAAAATTTGGAGACACTACTTGTATGGGGAGAAAGTGGAGATTTATACGGACCACAAAACCTCAAATATTTTTTCACCCAAAAAGTGTTAGGTTTGTAATATTCATGAACGCAATCAAATTGCATAAAATTAGCGGAAACGTGTAAAATCAGAGTTTTTAAAATTTTACAAACCATAAACCCGGATCACCCTTTATGCACAATTATTAATTAAACGAAAAGATAAAGAATAAAATCATACCCTTGAAGATCGAGCTTCCTCAGGTACAAGTTCACCTCCAATCCTTTTCGCGTTCAACTTGAATCCACCGGGTTTGGTTCCTTCCTTTGATCGACGTTAGCCACCCAAGTGTTTGGCCTCTAGAGGTGATCCACCAAGGAAGAAGAAGGATTCAAGAAGATGGGTATTTGGCTCAAACCCTAGTTTTCTATCTCTATAGAAAAAGGGGCGTACTCTCCAACAATTGGAATAACGTATGTTTGATATCTGATATAAGACTCCTCTTATAAAGATATCAAGTAACCCTATTAAAAATAAGGTATTATTTATTTAATTAAACTCTTTTAATTAAATGGGCTCCCTAATTTTATTAGGGATATTTAATTAAACTCCTTTAACTAATTTTCCCTCCTAATCCTATTAGGAATAAATGAGAGTACTTATATTAATTAATTCCCAAACTCCTTTAGGAATTAAATAATAATAATAGTAATAATAATAATAAGACTCCTCTTATTAATTTATATTTAATATTTCCAAAATATTAAATAATAAATATTAAGCTATTTAATTTATTCTATCACTATAGATTAAATTAAATATACTTAACTTATTATTACGATTATGCCATTAACTTCTTAAATAATCATTCTTCCTTTTATGGTGTGACCCTTTAGGTTCTCCATATTAAACCGGTTGTGAATAAATCAATTAGAACAATTCTAATCTTATTTAAATAAATAAATTAAACTAATAATTTATTTAAATAAATAATATTTATTCTACAATAGGGATAAGCCTCCCTAGCGATCAACGACTTTCCAGATAATATAGATTTCAACATTAATCATAAAAGAACCTTTGAGTAAATAGTTACCGTACAATTCAATCCTTCCACCATACAATGTCCCAATTAAATATAAGACATGGAATTTCTGTCAAGTCTTATTTTATTTAATTATATGTATTTCGACTCTTAAATGCACAACTCCAAATAATACAAATTAGAAACTCCTTTCTAATTTCATTCTGCCTTGGCCAAGGACTACTGGGTTGTCATTTATCGAATCACATAGGACATTTCTCTTCTTTTACTAGAAGTGGTAGATTCTTTATTGATCATACATTATCTCCATGTATAACTTATTATACCCAAGCATATCCTTTGATATACCCTAAGGGTCTTAAGGAATAAGTCAAAGTATAACCCATCATACACAAGATACTATGATGATCTCAAGTCCAAGGATCACTTGTACTACTATCACTACAGGAATTCCTATTGACATGCAAGTAAAACTCCATTAGGTATTCCTTAGCGAGTCACGTTCAGTGAACTTATTCTCTAATAAGCACCTACATACTTGCTTTAGTGTCTCCACACAAATGATCATGAGATCAATCATCCTCATCCAATGAGCAAGCAACGTATGTACCAATCTATCCGGATTCACTAATCCCCAATTTAGTAATCCAATGATTGGGAACTATTTTAGTTTTAAGCTTTCTAAGAATTTAGATCTCATTAGAATGATCATCATCATTATTCTAAAAGCATTGCTTAAAACTATGGGTTTATCACATATTATAAAACAGCATCATGTAGATAATTTAAAAGCCTTTAATAAATTAATACTTTTTATTAATAAATGAATAAGATTGTTACAAAGTATATGCTTTATCATCAAACATGATTGGCTTGTGTGCATATTACTTTCAATCTCCCACTTGCACTTAAGCCAATCGTCATGGTATCTCATACTCTTCTTCTCTAAGTGACGATTATCTTGCTGTTGGATAAGCTTTAGTTAATGGATATGTAATGTTGTTCTTGAGAGACCACTATCTCTATAGTGGTTTCCCATCTTTCAATGATTCTTATAATCAAATAAAAGTGCCACAACATATGTTTAGATCTAAGATGAGACTTAGGAACTATTCCTAGTTCTGTAATGAACTTTTTATCCAAACAATCAACTTGTAGCTTCATTTATAGCTATATACTTTGTCTTTATCACTAAACCAACAACTCTTTATTGTTTGGAACCTTTCCAATTCACTGCACCACCGTTCAAGGTAACCCTTTACCTTAAAGTGGATTTTCTGTCATCTTGGTCTGTCTGAAAAACTTGAGTCTGTTAAACCCTCTAGTTTTAATTCAGACCCACCATGTATTATGATCAAATCCTTAGTGCCGGTTAAGTACTTTAAGATGTTTTCACTGTCTCACAGTGAACTTCTCTAGAATATGACTGATCAACATCAGGTCGCGTATATTTCATTGCATACATGATTGTCACGCATGCGATCTCTCTTTTAGGAGTCTATGGGGACTATTAAGAGAGATACACTCCATGGATCATCAACATGAGACATCCCATGGAGTTTGCCATGCTAAACGACTTTAGCATCAAATGAATATACGTTCCTTGGGTTAAGCCGAGCATCCTTTTAAATCTATCTATATAGATTTGCATCCCCAATTAAGATACTCTTCCCAAATCATTCATGGAGGAATGTTTAGATAACTTTATCTTTACTGATTGTAGCATTGGCATGTCATTCCTTATCCGTAGTATATCAACATATAATACTAGAAATATCACGACGCTCCCACTGACCCTTTTGTACACACTAGGTTCATTCTCATTTTTGATAAAATCAAACTCTTTTGATTATTTCATCAAAATGAATGTTCCATTTTTGAGAGTGTCTACAACTCTTACCTCATCGTATGTAACTGGATCATCATCTTCTATGATACGTACCTCATCATCATCATCCATGATGAATCCATACCTCCTAGGTATCTTCGGTACTATTCCAGATTTACGATTCGGTTGTGGTACAATAGGTCTATCTATAGGTTCCTCTTATTTAACTTGTAGTGTTTTGTGGTTCTTGAACTTTTCAAGATGTATTATCCTCCCACTAGCACCTTCAATAATAAACATCTTTATCTTAGAAGGCAGCGTGTTTTGCAACAAACACCTTTTGCTAAGTAGGATTATAGAACATATGCCCTAAACTTACTTTAGGAAGTCCCACAAATCTGTACTTGTCAAATTTCGTCCCAAGCTTATCCTTTGAAACCGTTTCACATAAGTTGGACAATCCCTTATCTTAACATACTTAAGATTAGGAATCCTCGCTGTCCATAACTTTTATGGAGTCTTGGGGCCGGATTTTGAGGTTACCTTTTCCGTAGATATGTAGCCATTTCTAGTACATGATCCTTGAAGGATACTGGAATGTCGGTAAAATCATTATGGACCGCACCATGTCCAACAAGGTACGATTTTTCCATTCAGATACATCAATCAATTATTTCATATCAGGAGGCGTCCATTATGAGAAAACCATTTAAGATGATCTAGAAACTTATTGCACAAGTATTTATTCCTTGATCTAATCAAAGAATCTTAATACATTGTCAATTTGTTTCACTTCTAAATTCTTTGAACCTTTCAAATAATTCACACTTGTATTTCAACAAATACATACATTCAACTCTTTGAATGATCATCTCCTTTTCTTATATTAGTTTGTTCAATTTGAAAATATATATATATATATATTTTTCACGTAAGTCAAGTATACAAAATCCATTAAGTAATATTTCAGTTCTATACAAAATATTATTATTATAAATAGAACAACAATTGTTCTTAAATATAATACCAAAGATTTCATTGTCCAACAATAAAATGGAAATAATGTTTCCAACGAGAACTGGAATACAATAACAACTTATTGACTTAATAGACTTGCCCGTAGGCATTGCTAAACTATAACTTCCTATGGCTAATGCAGCAACCTTTGCTTCATTTCCCACACATAGGTTTACTTATATTTGTTTAGCTTTCTACTTCTATTTTGTCCCTTCATAAATCTATATTTATGATAACCAAAGTCGGTATCCAATACCCAAGTAGAACCTTGACTTAAAGAAAAATTTATTTTAAATCATGAACAAAATTGTATTTGTAACCGAAACTTCACTAAGCTTCTTTGGTTAGCCTCTGCAAGATGCTTCTTGCAGTTTCCTTCTAGTGTCCAGGCTTATTGCAGTGGAAGCAAACTCCTTTGCTATCCGTATCAGTTTTGTTCTTATTATCCTTTGTTTTTTCCCTTTCTATTTACCTTCTTAGAATCGTTCTTCTTTTCAGAAGATCCTTTGGCCCTATCAGTAAGACTTGGTCTTTCTAGGTTGGAAAGTGACTCTCAACATTTTTCAACATGTTAAGCAAATCAGCGAGGCTGATATCTAGCTTGTTCATATGAAAAGTTCACAACAATTGTGAAATGAGTCCGGGAGTGAGTGCAAGATCAAATCTTGGCTCAACTCTCCATCCATGACAAAACCAATTGTCCTAATTGTTCAATCAAATTGATCATGTTATGGACTTTTATCTGTACTGTAGTGTCATCGGTCATTCTAGATTGGAAGAGCTCCTTAGATATCTGATATCTATCAGTCCTACTTTCCTCACCATCAACTACTTGATGTGCAGGAATATAGTAGGAGCATCCATAGTTTCATGCTGACGCTGAAGCTCGTTACTCATGGATGCAAGCATGATGCATTGAGCTAACTATGCATCATCTAGCCACTTTCTAAAAGTAGCAATATCTTCCTCAGAGGCATTGTCTGCAACCATTGCAGGGATAGGCGTATTAAGGACATAATATAGCTTTTCAGCCATGAGAACTATTCTCAATTTCCTTAACCAATCCGTTTAATACGGTCCGGTTAAATTTAGCATCTAATATGCTACGCAGTGATAGTAATTTTAGACATTATAAAATTCTATAAATGAATTTGTAATTAACAACATTTTAACATACATTCTTTTATTAATTACCAAAATAATTTAGGTCTTGTTTTAAATTGGTATCTCCCACTATTTTCTTCAAACTATATTACCCTCAATATATATAGTTCGGCAATATCTAATTAAAGATATGCTAGTGAGAATAAGGATCCCATTTCAAATGTATATAGCCTTGTGTGTGCACAACAAACTATATATAAATAAATAGGTAGATAACTCTTGTCAATTACATCAACTATGTAACTCCTTGTATTTTGCCTCTTAAATCATAATGGTCAAGTGTGTGCACATCCGAACTAAAACGATTTAAGTTAAGTCAGACCCAGCATTTCTATATAAGTGAAGAGAAAACTACAGCCCTTGTGTGTGCACAACAAAGCAGTAATGTTCAATTCCTTATAAACATCATATGTAATAAAAAATAACATCTTAAATATTTAATACTCGCCTTGTGTGTGCACAACAAACTCATATTAAATATTCAATACTCTATTGTTTCTATCATGCTAGAAGGCGACGTTCGATATTTCAAATATCTTTGAACGTTACAACTTAATATAAAATATTTGAGGGGTTTGTTATTAATTAGTCTCATCTTGTTTAGCGCGCATGCACATATATATATATAAAATACGCGTCATATTAATGAACATGCGAAGCATGTTTGCATAATATATAATATATATATATAGTATAAGCATGCACATATAGAATACTATATTCTACATGGATTAATTATGGACTTTTATTCTAGTTTGGTTCACTAGAGCCACCAAGTGAACCAAAAGGTCAAACCCTAGGGGTGCAAGAATTAATATTTAAATATAACTATTACATTTAAACCCGGGCTCCATTACAAACGGGTCTTCAAGCGCTTCTTGCTCATTGATCTCCAATTCTTCAAAATTAATTCTAACTATTCCTATTACAAAACTATTTAATATAAATAGAAACCTTGATGAGCAGTCAAGGGGAAGTACATAGGAGGGAGATAGAATTTACATTAAGAAAAATTAGAGAAGACGAGGTACGCAGACCCCATTTAATAAAACCCATACATTCATGCATCCAACTAAAATAAAATCCAATCGCATTGGTCAATAGTCCATAATCAATCCCATTTATTATCATACACATCACCATATGCATCAATAAATAACATTCATCTTATGAATAATAAACATTTAATATATATATTGATATCATTTAATGGGCAAATTTAGTTAGTATAAAATCTAATTTTGAATCAAAATAAACTCTTTTATTTTAATCCAAATTTAAATCAAAATAAAACTATTTTATTTTAATTTATCCAATTTTGAATAAAATAAACTATTTTATTTTAATCAAAATCTTTAATCAAAATAAACTCCTTTATTTTAATTAATTATGGAATCCAATTCCATGTAAAAAAAAAACTTTTTAAAGGAAACACGAATTCTCTTTCCTATTCACAAATAAACTCTTTTATTTTGAATAATATGAAATCATATTTCATATCTAAATAAACTCCTTTATTTAAGGAAATTAGGATTCTATTTCTTATTCACAAATAAACTCTTTTATTTTGAATAATATGAAATCTTATTTCATATCTAAATAAACTCCTTTATTTAAGGAAATTGGGATTCCCTTTCCTATTCACAAATAAACTCTTTTATTTTGAATAATATGAAATCTTATTTCATATCTAAATAAACTCCTTTATTTAAGGAAACATGAAATCCAATTTCAACTCCAATTAGTTATCATGGAATCCAATTCCAACTCTAATTAGTTAGCATGAAATTTAATTTTAAAATTAAAATAAACTTTTTATTTTAATATTAAAATAAACTTTTTATTTTAAAATTAAAATAAACTTTTATTTTAATTATAAAATAATTGAGAATAAATATTTCATATATATATATATATATATATATATATATATATATATATATAATCAAACTCTTTTGCAATGTGGAAAGGAGTAACATCCTGTAACCTTTATTTCCTATTTCCGTGAATAAGCAAACATGATTAATCATGTAAATATATAAAGTTAATCCTGTTAACTTTTTAAAACAGAGATCCCTTGAAGATTCATCAATCCAGGAACTTCAAAAAAACGTTAATCATCAAGGTTGCATGTACGGAAATTATATTATATTATATATATATAACGAAATCGCAAATTACAGGATTATTATTTTTTTTTAAATTTTATACAATAAAATTATGCCCAATTAAATTGTTCTAAACACATATCAATATACATATCAAATTAAAACAATTAATAATTCGCATAAAGGTTTGGCTCTGATACCACTGTTAGGTTTGTAATATTCATGAACGCAATCAAATTGCATAAAATTAGCGGAAACGTGTAAAATCAGAGTTTTTAAAATTTTACAAACCATAAACCCGGATCACCCTTTATGCACAATTATTAATTAAACGAAAAGATAAAGAATAAAATCATACCCTTGAAGATCGAGCTTCCTCAGGTACAAGTTCACCTCCAATCCTTTTCGCGTTCAACTTGAATCCACCGGGTTTGGTTCCTTCCTTTGATCGACGTTAGCCACCCAAGTGTTTGGCCTCTAGAGGTGATCCACCAAGGAAGAAGAAGGATTCAAGAAGATGGGTATTTGGCTCAAACCCTAGTTTTCTATCTCTATAGAAAAAGGGGCGTACTCTCCAACAATTGGAATAACGTATGTTTGATATCTGATATAAGACTCCTCTTATAAAGATATCAAGTAACCCTATTAAAAATAAGGTATTATTTATTTAATTAAACTCTTTTAATTAAATGGGCTCCCTAATTTTATTAGGGATATTTAATTAAACTCCTTTAACTAATTTTCCCTCCTAATCCTATTAGGAATAAATGAGAGTACTTATATTAATTAATTCCCAAACTCCTTTAGGAATTAAATAATAATAATAGTAATAATAATAATAAGACTCCTCTTATTAATTTATATTTAATATTTCCAAAATATTAAATAATAAATATTAAGCTATTTAATTTATTCTATCACTATAGATTAAATTAAATATACTTAACTTATTATTACGATTATGCCATTAACTTCTTAAATAATCATTCTTCCTTTTATGGTGTGACCCTTTAGGTTCTCCATATTAAACCGGTTGTGAATAAATCAATTAGAACAATTCTAATCTTATTTAAATAAATAAATTAAACTAATAATTTATTTAAATAAATAATATTTATTCTACAATAGGGATAAGCCTCCCTAGCGATCAACGACTTTCCAGATAATATAGATTTCAACATTAATCATAAAAGAACCTTTGAGTAAATAGTTACCGTACAATTCAATCCTTCCACCATACAATGTCCCAATTAAATATAAGACATGGAATTTCTGTCAAGTCTTATTTTATTTAATTATATGTATTTCGACTCTTAAATGCACAACTCCAAATAATACAAATTAGAAACTCCTTTCTAATTTCATTCTGCCTTGGCCAAGGACTACTGGGTTGTCATTTATCGAATCACATAGGACATTTCTCTTCTTTTACTAGAAGTGGTAGATTCTTTATTGATCATACATTATCTCCATGTATAACTTATTATACCCAAGCATATCCTTTGATATACCCTAAGGGTCTTAAGGAATAAGTCAAAGTATAACCCATCATACACAAGATACTATGATGATCTCAAGTCCAAGGATCACTTGTACTACTATCACTACAGGAATTCCTATTGACATGCAAGTAAAACTCCATTAGGTATTCCTTAGCGAGTCACGTTCAGTGAACTTATTCTCTAATAAGCACCTACATACTTGCTTTAGTGTCTCCACACAAATGATCATGAGATCAATCATCCTCATCCAATGAGCAAGCAACGTATGTACCAATCTATCCGGATTCACTAATCCCCAATTTAGTAATCCAATGATTGGGAACTATTTTAGTTTTAAGCTTTCTAAGAATTTAGATCTCATTAGAATGATCATCATCATTATTCTAAAAGCATTGCTTAAAACTATGGGTTTATCACATATTATAAAACAGCATCATGTAGATAATTTAAAAGCCTTTAATAAATTAATACTTTTTATTAATAAATGAATAAGATTGTTACAAAGTATATGCTTTATCATCAAACATGATTGGCTTGTGTGCATATTACTTTCAAAAAGAACTCAACATGAGGCAACGACGTTGGCTTAAACTATTGAAAGATTACGATCACACTATTCAATATCATCCTGGAAAAGCGAACATAGTAGCTGACGCATTGAGTAGATGATCATATGCGAGTACGAGTGCGATATTGTTAATGCAAAGGCCCATTCTATATGACTTGCAAAGGATGTAGGTAGAATTAAAGACTCCAGGGACCCACATGATGATGGCGAATATACGAGTAGAACTGACTTTAATCGATAAAGTTAAAGCTGCTCAAGCTATGGACCTGGAACTGATACGTATGAAGAAGAAAATGCAAGAAGGAGCTATTCCAGAAGCGAGAATCCATGAAGAAGGAATACTTAGATTCAACTCCAGACTTTGTGTTCCTAACGATTCTGACTTGAAACATAGAATCATGATGGAGGCACACAACACCCCGTTTGCAATTCATCTTGGGAGTACTAAAATATATCATGATATTTGACATACATTTTGGTGGAACAATATGAAGAGAGAGATCGCGGAGTTTATCTCGAGGTGTTTAACTTGTCAACGTGTAAAGGCGGAGCATCAAGTGCCAAAGGGTCCATTACAACCACTTGAGATTCCGAAATAGAAGTGGGAACACATTACTATGGATTTCATTACAGGTCTTTCCAAAGTTTCTCAAGGCATAGATGCGATTTGGGTTATTGTTGATAGATTAACCAAGTCTACCCATTTCCTACCGATACATGAGACTTATTCCCTTGAACGTCTTACTCGCATGTACGTGAATGAGATTGTGAGATTGTATGGCGTGCCAGTATCCATAGTTTCTGATCGTGACCCAAGATTCACTTCATAATTTTGGGATAACTTGAAGAAAGCTATGGGCACGGATTTACGATCCAGTTCGGCATACCATCCTCAAACGGACGGACAATTAGAGAGGATTATTCAAACCCTTGAAGATCTATTAAGACTTTGTGTCCTAGATTTTAAAGGAAGTTTGGATAAGTACTTGCCACTGGTGGAATTCTCCTACAACAACAGTTATCAAGCAAGTATAGGCATGGCTTCATTTGAGGCATTGTATGGACGAAAGTGTCGTTCTCCAGTATGCTGAGACGAGGTGGGAGATGCAACGTTGTTGGGACCAGAATTAGTACGCATGACTACAGAAAAGATCCAAATGAATCGACAACGTATACAAGCGGCAGAAGATCGACAAAAGAGTTATGCGGATCTTCATCGAAAAAACGTGGAATTTAATATTGGGAATCATGTATTGTTACGTGTTGCACCATGGAAGGGAGTTACAAGATTTGGGAAGAGTGAAAAGCTCAATCCACGATTTGTTGGTCCAATTGATATTCTTGACCGAATAGGAAATGTGGCCTATAGACTCGCATTACCTCCAAGTATGTCTCGTGTTCATAATATTTTTCACATTTCCATGCTTCGTAAATATGTGAAAGACCCGAACATATTATTGCGTTAGAACCAGACGAGCTAGCCGAAGATTTAACGTACGAAGAAGTACCTGTTAAGATCTTGGATAGGAAAGAGCATGTCCTACGCACCAAGGTTATACCACAAGTTAAGGTTTTATGGAGAAACCATGTTATTGAAGAAATGACCTGGGAGTTAAAATCAGAAATGAAAGCGAGGTATCCTCACTTTTTCGAAACACCAGGTACGTATGTCAATTTCGAGGATGAAATTTCATAAGGAGGGGAGGTTGTAAGACCCCAACTTATTATAAATAAAGTCGAATTTTCTCTAATTATATTTGTGAATAATAAGGTATTAATTTGATATAATTCTCTGGTTATGGGTGAAATGTACAAATTTTGCAAAATATGCAATTGGTTATAAAATAATCATTGTTGTCGGGGAATATTCGTTTGGTCGTGGAATATTCTTGTTGTCGGGGAATATTCGTAAGACGGCGCAGTCATTTGTGGGCCCCATAACAGAATAACTGTCGAATGAAGAAAACGACAAGTTTGAGTTTTTATAAATAACGGCGTAGTTGTTACCGTTAACACTGTAGGAATACCCGGTGGTTAAAATACAGTAATACGCGTGGATGCACAATATTGATGAATTATTGATCCTGACGTAAGAAGGCACTACTCAATAATTGTTACAGTAGTTACTGTTCAATATTTTATTTTATTGATTCAATAATTGCTGCGTTGATATTTTATATTATTATTGTTTCAATAATTGTCACTGCACAGTATTTCCCATTATCAAATCAATAATTCATATTATTTGAATAATATTATTAGATAGCATTATTGACAATGTATAGAAAGTTCTGTCAAGGAAAGGTTTGGTCACCTAATTGCGCACCAATAAGGAGAAATTCTTATTGAAAAGCTCCCTCTTTCCTGGAAACGGCCTGGTTGTCATAAATGTGATTCTGTAATATTATTTATGAATAATTAATTATTGATTCATACAAAAAGAAAATATTTATTTTATGTGGATATAAATGTTGGATATATTTATTGTGGTTAAAAATGAAGGAGTTAATATTGAGGTGTTTTATCAGTATTTTTATCGGAATGAAGGTATTAAAAATTAAACTAGTGTTTTTGAGATATATTGTGTGAGTTATAATTTTTAATCCGACCGTTGGATCATTGTAATTTTTGGATATGTTATACATATATAAGTTGAGTATATGTCCACAAATTTTGAACCGTTAAAAATGAACGTATGATTTGTTATGAATTTTAAGAGGTGACTGATTCAGAAATTATGTTTATAAATAATTTTGGTGGAAAATTCTAGAATTGAGTGGGTCCCACTTGTGGTTGGTGAAGAAATGTGCTGAATTTATTTCAAATGTGGTGGGTGAGAATAGTAGCAGGTAAAACCATCAGGTTGCAGGTCAAGTCTGCTAATATTTTCCTATAAATAGAGGGCTAAGTTAAAATTGAAAATCACACCAGAAACAAGTTTTCTCTCTTTCTCTCTTTAGATTATTGAGTGTATTTTGTGAGTATTTAGATACTTTGTGAGTTTTTATTCATCAGTGCAAGTTTCCTTCAGCCTTCTACCGATATTCCGATCAGAAATACTGATATTTTGAGGTAAGGGATGTTATTTTCTTCATATATGATATTATTTTTTCAATATCATTATGCCAAAATATTGATCTAAATTTTTATCAAATTTGAAACTTTTTGTGTCGTGGTTACTATTTACGTATACGACACTATTCACGAATACGGCACTATTCACGAATACAACACTATTCACCTAAAAATAATTTTTTTTTCTTTTTGTCCAAGATGTCTATTATGGTTACTATATTTGATTGTATCCATATTTTAATCTTTATTTTTGAATTCTGCTTCAAAATTGGTATTTATGAAGTATTATTGATCTTGGATAAACTGTTACACGAATCCCTACTATTTGATCTTGAATTCTGCTTCAAAATTACTATATTATTGATCACATAATATTATTTTTTTAGAGGATGAGAGTGGGAGTGGGAGTGGGGGTGGGGTGGGGTGGAGTGGGGTGGGGTCGAGTGGACGGGCGGGCGGGCGGGCGGGCGGGTGGGGTGGGCCACCAGTATATTAATGTAATTTCACTCCCTTATTTGTCTCAAATGACATGGCTTTTTAGTCAATGTCTTACCTATCGATTTATTGAGGTTATCGATTTTTTATTTTTTTGTTACAAACATATAATACACGAAAAAATTTACACCTGTCACATTATTAACATTATTAATTTACTGAACACTTCCGTTTATTTTATTGGACAAAATTACAAGTTTTTTATGCTAATGAATTTGTAAAAAAATAAAAAATAAAAAAAATAATCACTAACCACAATAAAAAACCAAAAAGTCGATTAACCCAATCTAAAACACACAGAATCTCTCTCATCTGCCACTTTTTTTTAGTCTTACATTGTACAGATAAGAATGGTGGTTGGACCATTTCATTTTTTTCTTTATTGACGATTCAGGTTAGGGAAAAAGCTCTTTTCTTTGTTATTAATAACTGTGCATGTTTTTAGAATTATTGGGATTACAGGTCCTAATTTTGTGTGCAGATTTCTGGGTTTTTGATTTTCAGTCACCTATGTCGCTGATCAGTCTTTTGACTTGTTTATCAGTGGTTGATTTCATCTGGGGTTGTGTGATAGTTTGACTGTTGATGGGCTTTAGTTAACATGACTGATAATTTGGTGTTTTTTGCTTTAAATTTAGTGATCGTAAGGATTTATTCCATTATGAATTTTTTTTCTCATGTGGGTTTGTGTTGGTTTTGATTGCTTGTTTTTGACTTTACTTAACTGATAATTTGGTGTTATTGGCTTCTAATTTTGTGATTGTAAGGAATTATTCCATTATGATTTTTTCCCCATCTGGGTTTGTGTTGGTTTTGATTATGTATGGGTTTGACTTTACTCTACTGATATTTTGGTGTTATTGGCTTTTGATTTAGTGATTAACAAAGGGTTTTAGTCCATTATATTGTTTCAGTCTTGATTGTTGATTGGTTTGACTCTTTCACACTGAGGAATCCATGCTTTTGGATTTTAATATAGTGATCATCAAAGGGTTTAATCCATATTGTTTCCTTGTTGATTGTAGTTAATCAGACTTTTTTGTTGGTTTTATTCTTGACTGGTTATTGATTAGGATCTTTATTTCTCCCTTGCATATGTTTCAGCTCATGGATTACACTGCATATGCACCCCAAATTGTTGGAATATTTTTTGTCTGATTCTTATAGTATCTTCTTGTTCGGATTCTTACCAACAGTAGACTTGTGTGTCATGCAAAATGCTCATCAGTTGGCAACAAGATTATCTGTAGGCTTATCTGATGAAATTATTATTAACAAATGTTGTGTTACTTGTCAAATGCTTCATTTGGGTCATTAGATATGTACTTAGAGTGGATCATTCCAGTAACCAATAAACAGTTATACTAGATTTTGCATAGTCCTACGTATCGTGCTTCTCTTGTTCTGTGATGGTCTTCTGATGCAGTTAAAATTGATGGTTTTCTGATGCAGTTAAAAATTTGTGCTTTAACATTCTTGGATTCACCTGAGCTTTTTTGGTAAATGGGGTCAGAAGGGCCTCCAGCAGTAACGGTTCATGTGACAGGGTTTAAGAAATTTCATGGAGTCTCAGAGAATCCAACCGAGACAATTGTCTGTAATCTAAAAGAATATGTGAAGAAAAAAGGTTTACCTAAAGGGTTGACCCTTGGGAATTGCAGTATTCTAGAGACTGCTGGTCAGGGAGCACTTGTTGCCTTGTACCAGGAATTGCAATCTGCTGTGAGCAGAAAGGACTCGGAATCACCAAATGGTGGCAGAGTTATTTGGGTCAGTCGCTCACATCTCTGTTATATCATCATTGCAAATTTTAGAGTTATCCGACATTATCATTTTCCCAGTTTACCTATTCGATTTAAGAAAACGTTTGGGAGACAATTAATTCATTTCGAGACCATTTTTGTGTGTGGTTAGAATAGAAAGATAATAGATCTGTTTCCTAGATGTTTTTTGTAAATTTAATCATGACTAAGCTTTTCTTTCTTGGAAACTGAAAGTTTTTCTTTTAGCATGTACAGTGTATACAGGGGGACCTTAGTCCCTTCATTAATTCATTCACTCTCTCAGTTACATTACTGGCAAATGAGAGATATTAAGCAGGTTTGTTAATTAAACAAGAGTTGCTGGCTTAGATGGGAAACTGAACCTATGGTCTAGTCTTGTAAAAAATGAAATAAAATAATCAAAGAGTTAATTACCTTAAATGAGCAGGATTTTAAAATGGATAAAGAAGAATAACAGGGAAAAGTAATCCCAAGGGGTGGGAGAAGTGTCAGATTTTGAGGAATAGCCTCAAGGTAATTAGTTCCTATCCCCATATTTGGCCCAAAATTACCTATAAAAAAAATAGAAAAAACATAGAAAAGCATTGCACACAATAATTTTTTGAACAAGTCTACTCTTGGGTCATGTTTGTTTGCATGAATTGCAAGAATTATAATCCCGGTCCTTGGATTATAATCCCAAAGCTACTAATTCTAAGATTAAATAGTCCTAATCACATGTTTGTTTAGAATGAGATTATAGGATAACTTAAAATAATCTCATTATTCTATGAATAATCTCATGTTTTGTTTGTTTTCTCGAGATTATTTAAAGGATTGGTTAAAAACTTATCGTTTGGACTATTATACTCTTATCGGTAATAACAAAAAAATCGTATTCTTAGTAGTGTGAGTATAGCTGGATAGAATAGGATACACGGTCAGTTTAAAAAAAAGATAAATGTTAAATTTGTCCACAATTTTTTAATCCCAAAAGGTAGGGATTATAATACCTGGTTGGACATAGTATTAAATAGTCCTCGTTTCCAAGTCATTTTATTATCCTTGGACTAATAGTCCCAAGTCTAATTTTTTAACAAACAAGTGACTCGGTAATAATCCAATTCCAAGTGTTATCCTTGCAAACAAACATGGCCCATATTGTTTACCTACTAATATTTTGTTTATGTGAATCAGAGAAGACATCATGATTGATCTTTTTACTAGTTTCCCTGTATGTACGTGGCTATCTGCATAAAATGGAAATCAGCAACTACAAAAAAGTCTTGATTACTTTAGAGAGTATAGCGTTTGGACTGTCACTTGAGCACTGAAAACTTTATGTACAAACTATATTGACCATGTTGAAGATAATGTGATATGAAGATATTTTTCATAACTGCCATAATACCAAAACATCATTAAAGTTATATTAAATCCTTCACCTGAAACCTAGTACAATGCAGATCTTGAATAATATGCTAAAATGTGTAACTTTTCCTGGATTGTGCCTTTTGTAATATTATATTTGTTTTAAATGTTATCATCAAGCCTTCGTAACTTTCTGGCCAGATTACCAATCATGTAGAGTGACATTATATGTCTACAAATTTCTGGTTTTTAAGATTAAAAAGTTGTAGGTCCGTTTATAGTGCAGATAGACCTTTTGTTTCCATATTCATGTATAATGTTTACCTTTTAATATAAAACATATCTCAGGTACACTTCGGTGTTAATAGTGGTGCGACAAGGTTTGCTATTGAGAATCAAGCATTCAATGAAGCTACTTTTCGTTGTGCTGATGAGATGGGATGGAAGCCTCAGGTAAGATATAGCTTTTCAGGATTTTTACAGCCCAAATTTCTACATCAAATGGGTTGCAATTTTATTAATCACACTTCTTATTCTTTGCAGAAAGTTCCTATTATTTCAGCAGATGGTGGGATTTCACGAAAACGAAAGGTAAAACTGTATACGTTTATATCTTTCTGTAAGCTGTGCTCTCAAGGAATTTATTTGTACAATGGGATTATATAATTTGTTCAGCAATAACTTGGGGTTAGAGTGGGAAAGAAAATAAAATGAAAGAAAAATAAGCAGTTGTAAATTGTAAATATTAGTCATCTATTTTTTGTGTGAATAAGGATGTACATATGTTCACAAATCATTGGTTGGATCGGATATCTGATTTTGTAATCTCTTCCACTCAATTTGGCCCCATTAGCAAAATTAAAATATATTTGTTCTCTGTTGTAACTTGTAAGAGTTGAGTAATATAGAACAAGTTATTCTCACACATTCATCTATTTCTCTCCAACTTCTTCCATATTATGCTGGAAGATTTATTTTTTCAAGTGGTAGGTATTTGCAGAATATTGAGTTCTTTATACGAGTCAGAGAAACTTTGATGTCCCATTTATGACCTTGAGTCCTCCCTAGAGATGCAAATGAGTCTCTTAATTTTTTCCTCCTGGCACGTCCATGACAAATGTCGACTAGCTCTGCTTAGGAGCTTGTATGTCTTGATTAATTGATCCCCTGTCTAGGATAGTAATCAAAATAGTGACCGGAAGCAAATTCATTTTCTACTCTCTTAAATTGTAGACTTTATTTGTTGGATATTTTCAAATCTAAATAGTATATAATAAATATATTATATGCAGTTCAGTTGGATAAGAGAAAAGAGTAGTAATTTTAAAGACTTGGGTTCAAGTCATGACAATAACATTCTTACACCTAAAGTTCAGGGGCAACCCATGCATTTTACCCTTAAATTAAGGGGTGAATATGGTTTTAAGGAAAGAATGGTTAACCATTCTATTCAGGCGGTAATATTGTTATTCTAAATCAAACTACAAAGTGGGGCCGCTTTTGCGATATTTAAGGCTCGTCTTTAAGTCACTTACGAAACTCAAGAGGTAAACACAGGGCCATAAATGTGTTGTGGATTTCCTTAAACTATAAAGGATATAGTATATGTCTATTGAGCAAGATATCACTTTAAGATTTCTTTGTTCAAAGCTAACGCTACTAAGAATTCAAATATTGTGTGATAAAGACTACATAAAGGTTTAAGTCGAAAGAAACGTCGTACTTATGTATGCTACATCTAATAAGAGAAAGAAGAAGGTCAAAGAAAAAGGATTGCAAAATCATGAAAATAGGGGAGGATTGTTGGATATTTTCAAATCTAAAAAGTATATAATTAAATGCTCTGTATATAGCCAACAAATGAATTAGTTCGGTTGGATAAGAGAAAAGAGTTTTAATGTTAATGATTTGAGTTCAAGTCATGGTAATAACATTCTTACAATTTATTTTTTTAAAGATGTCAACTAATATTGCAACGGTCACGGTTAATTAATTAATTAATTAGGCCAACGGTTAATAGATTGCAGAGTTGGGATGCCAACGGAACGACATTAAATTGAGATGCAAGCGACGGGATGTCAACGCCCAACAGAACAACATTAAATTAAAGGGTGTTTGGAATTCAACATACCTCTTCAAAGGGGTGTTTAGAAACCTATAAATAGGTGGCCAATCTACCCAAAATCATAACTTCAAATTCATTCAAAATCCTTTTCAAGTTCTTAGAAAAATTATCATTCTAAATAATTTTTTTTGTTATAATTTTCTTCTCTCTCATTTATAGTTTTGCACTAGATTTGTTTCTACACAACAAATTCTAGTACAGAGTAAAATCCGGGTCTGTCTTATCTTTAGAGACTAATTCGCAGTAACCCTGTATAGCAATAGTTGGGGGAAAATATAGTCTTAAAGAAGGAGTGATCAACCATTTGATTTAGACGGTAGTATTGTTGTTTTAAATCAAACTACAAAGCGGGTTACAACATTATATACAATTTTTCCATTTGCAAACCTCTAACTTAGCATTTATTACTTGTTCTCATGGATAACTGCCTGCTAGTAAGCCTCTATAGTCGTACCCTTTTACTTTCTTCTGTTACTATCAAAAGAATTTATGGATTTACAATGGATATCAATTAAATTAACAAATGTTATAATTTTGAGTTATCAACAAATTGTTTATTGTTTTTGCCACAATTTTCTCTTTCTGCAAACGCAAAAATAAATAAATATAACTTCAAAAATGTCAAGCAATTTAAGATTAGTTGGAATGAACTCTCTGAAATATTGGAATCCTGCCCTTCTCTAGTTTTATCTATTAGCTGTGTTTTATAAATCATAGTATGCATGAACAAATATGTTTATGCATATGGTGCTGGAAAACAGATTTGCCTCGACCTTGATTAAACATAGTATATTTCTTTCTTTCACATAATTCACTTCCTCTTTATACTGTATCAGACTTCTCTTCCTGCTGAGGAGATTACCAAGTCCTTGGCAAAGATGGGTTATAAGGTGATGACCTCTGATGATGCTGGTCGGTTTGTTTGCAACTATGTCTACTATCATTCCTTGCGTTTCGCAGAGCAGAATGGGATTTTATCACTCTTTGTCCACGTGCCCTCCTTCTTAACTATAGACGAGGAGACCCAAATGCAATTTGCTGCTTCCTTGTTGGAGGTACTTGCCTCTTTAAATTAGTTGTCCATTGTATGCAGTTTGCTGCTTCCTTGTTCGAGGTACTTGCCTCTTTAAAGTAGTCTTCTGTATGCAGTGTGTTGCTTCCTTTTTGAAGGTACTTGCTTCATTAAAGTATTGTTCCAATGTATGAAATGTGCTTCCTTATTTAAAGGTATCTTCGTAATTGGTCTTTATTGGATGTATCTTCGTAACTATGTGTGGGAGCCTATTTGACTGTACTTGTTATCAGCCATTATGTGATAGCGATGGGTGCGTTTCTGGTGCTGGAATAAACAGTTGTATAAATGTGAAAATTCGATTGATAAATGCGATTATGGCACATAGATTATGTATCATGTTGAAGGTCAAAACATCTATTTTGATGTTCATCGACGCATCAATAAATTTTATTCTCAGTTGACCTTCATAACTGCAAAATCTCCTATATTTTGTTTATATTAATCTTTTCTGTCCTTATCATAACTCGTATGTTTTCTATACAGGCATTTCCATTTGATTTTGACTCTTTGCATTGAAATAGAGAGACAAAATTATAATCTTCTGTCTAGTTATTCCTACCCGCTGCAGCCTTTAGCATTTCCACCACCGAATGAGGGTTGACCAGGGCGATTCATTTGTTTATCTGGTCTGAGTAATATTTCATGATGTAATAAGAGTTTCATTTCGAGTAGGTGCCCCCTTGCAGCTTTGTGTTGCGACAAATGAGGGTTGCAGTAACCCGTGCTTTCTCTGTTCTCCGTGAGGGTTGCTATAATCCTAATGTTACATTTGGATTGCAGGAATCAAGGTGGGGATATAATGAGAAAAGTGTGTTTGGTTGTTCCATTGGAATGGAATGAACCATTCTTACTCCTGTGACTTGAACACACGCCATGTGAACATAATCGCGCCACACCTAATAATTGTCATCAAAATAGGTACCCAAATATCTAATTTCATACAACCACCACCCTAAAGCTACTAGAAATTCTGAGAAGCAGGCACAAGTATAAGGGAAATAATAGTTGAGCACCTTATCCAACTTTACCTCTCTTTCCTTTGCGGGAGTGGTTAGTATGAAGTTAATTTTAGTCAATTGATTAGTGTCAAAACGCAGGTTAGGAGGAGATCTCTCTCTGCGTGTCAGTAATGTATTTGAGAATTATACCACTCGGCTTTATATTCTAATTACGATAAACATTTTAGGAACGTCTCAAACTACAAAGTATGACATCCATTTTGAGACCTAAACTCCTAATTGGCATTCTGTCAAGTTAGTTAAATCAGTCACACTTGTACTCTTTTGCTCAACTCAAGACTTGTAACAGAATAAGTGCCTAAATTAATAAGAAGTATTCTTCTTCTTCTTATTAGTATAAATAATTTAGTTCCAAAATAGTTTAGAAATTAGATTAAAAATCCCAAGTCCTAAATAGTTTAGGAAAAGTGATTTGTCTTAATATATAAGGAGAGAGAGAGAGAGAGAGAGAGAAAAAGGACTAGCCACACTAAGGTTTTTCATAAACCTAAATTATTTCTTCTTTCATCTATATTCTTTTGGTGGATCATCTACGCACTGAGTAACTTGCATTTGATCCATAGAATTGAAAGAGCCTAGCTAGCAGATGGACCAAATTAACAGCCCTCTAAGATGGGGATGATGATGGCCCCCATCATCCTATCTATTATATTTAATCCCCCCAAGACTTTAATACCCTCTCCATCTGGACATGTATTAATTTTTTTTCGGATTTTAATGTAAATCAGATCAGTTCGAACCGATCGGTTCGGGACAGAAAAAACCCGGTTTAATATAGACCGATTTTTGATACCGATTCTGGTTAGGTTTTACGAGATTGTATATATAAAATATAGTATAGGCTATCTAAATGAAGTGTGGATTTAAAATGGCCTACAATCTAGATCCATGTTGCACATGTTGGTAATGGATGTTTTGGCTCTCTCCAAGTGGGAAAGAAAATTGAAATGCAAAGAGTGAGTGGGTAGTGGGTAGGGGGTAGTGGGTAGGGGGGAGGGGGGGGGGCTATGAATCTCCTAAACACGCGAGAGGGAGGACCAAAAGGTTGCAAAAGTTGACTGTGTTACCTTCAATATCCACCTCCCACCCTTTCTACACCTAAACACACGTTTATAATATTCCTTTCATTTCGAAATATTATGGGATTATTATTAATTTTTAAAAGTCAATTTAATATATTTTTAAAATTCAAATAAAAAATATCTTTAATTGATTTTAAAAAGTCAATAATAATATTATTTTTGGAACGGGGAGAGAGTATATTTTATTTCCTCCGACCCAAACTACTTTTTTTTTTGGATTTATTGCATATGCAACATTTAAGAATAAAATATATGTTGTTCAAAAGATTTTTTATTCAGATTATTTGAAAGTGGTGTGTTGTAGAATATAATATATATGTATGCATTTTCAGATAATTCGAGTGAAATTTTTTATGAGTACTCTAATATTTCTTAAATTCAAGAATAGTAATAATAATATATAAATCTTAAATAATAAATAAACTATTAAGCCAATCACAAGAATACCAGTTATGGTACTTATTATCCAAAGAGGAATCATTCTAGCATTTTGACCCAACCCCAAATTTTAATATTTTAAAATAAAATAAATATTTTAAAATAAAATATTATATTTAAAATAATAATTACATTTAATATTTTAAAATAAATAATTAGTTTTAAAATAATAAGTACTTTTAATATTTTAAAATAAAACAATTATTTTTAAAATAGTTACTTTTAATATGTTAAAAAAATATTATTTAAAATAATAATTATATTTAATATTTAAAAAAAAACTATTTTCAATAATTATTTTTTTAATATTTTAAAATAATAATTATATTAAATATTTAAAATAATTTGAAAATAATTATTATTTTTAATATTTTAAAATAAAATATATATTTTAAAATAATAATTATTTTTTATATTAAAAATTAAGTATTAATTTTTAAAAGTTATAAAAAAAATTATTATTTTAAGGATAAAATATTAGAATTTTTTTTTAAATGAGTAAAGTTTCATAAAATATAAATTCAAAAAAATTAAATAAGAAAACCTCATAGTAATAGTCCTGGGCCAACTTAAAGTGAGTTGAGAATACCTTTATGATATATATATAGGGGCTCCATTCACAGCAACCGGTTGTTGGGGAGCAACCCCTTTTATCCAGCCGTAACAGCTTGTACCGGTCTTAATTTTTTTTTTTTTTATAAGCCGGTACAAGCTGTTACGGCTGGATAAAAGGGATTGCTCCCCAACAACCGGTTGCTGTGGATGGAGACCCATATATATATATATATATATATAGTCCGCTTATCCAGCGAATTGGAGGGAGCGAACTAAGAGCAAACTGGAGGGAACGAACCGGCTATAACGACGGAAAAAACCGTCGCTATAGCCGGTTCGCTATCTCTAGTTCGTTGAAGAGAGCCGGACTATATATATATTTATATTTATATTTATACACATTTAAAAAAAAATAAGGTTGTATTAATAGTGCACGTACATATAACCCACGTTAATTTATAGTTCCTGCATTTGCTATAGTTAATTAATATTGGTGGTTGATAATGTAAGACAATATTTTATTATGTCAGAGCATATATATATACATTAATCAGAGGTTTGCATGGTGCGGTTATAAGGCATAATTATAACCAAACCGTATATAGTGTGGTTAATATTATAGAAATAGTCATAACCGTGATCAATCAAATCGTTCAGTTACGAACGATTTAGTTAATATTTTGCAGTTATGGTTTTTTCCCCAATACACACATTAGTTTTTCCACTTCCTATCTGGAATTTATGGAACTAATTAAGCTTCACCTTTTTAATTTGTTGCAACTTCTCTCTCTCTCTCTCTCTATATATATATATATATATAGCTTTTTTCTATATATAATACACCACATACATACATACTACAATTTATATATATATATATATATATATATATATATATATATATATATATATATATATATATCATGAACAAAGATAAGGCTGATTATGGTCCGGAAACGACTGAGGATTTCCATCCAACAAGCAGAAAAGGGGTGGAATTGTTAGCGTTTTGATCAAGAACTCCCCATAGGCATTCCAACAAAATGGATCCAACATGGTGTGGCCCTGAGCAGGAAGCAATTCGACATCGTAAAGCGTGATATTCGTGCATGGCATGCTGCTGCTGCATGCCAAATGTATCGGAGGGCTCTTCACGTCATAAGTACCCTTTATGCCTGCATAAACTATATCAGTAATCGACACCGCAGAAGTTTGGTTGATGCATCCCTTTGTTTCGCAGTAGTATTGGTCGATAATTATGGGGTTTCGGACGGTGTCCATGCGGATGTTGTTGAAACTCACTTTAGACACTGCCCCTGACCCACCTTGCCATGTCTTGATTCGAACACCATTTGCCGAGTGCTTCATCACTGAATCACTTACTGTGATGTTTGATACGCAGGCTCGGGAATTGCGACTCCCGAGGCTGCCAATGCTGCATATATATATATATATATATATATATATATATATGACAGACAGAAAATTATATATATATGTTATACATATGAAATAGTAAAGATATATGACGAAACAGAAATAATTTTACCTTATGCCATGGCTAGGACCACATGTTATGTTCCTTATATCTACATCATAACAACCAGCTCCAATAGATACACAATCATCACCTACATGAATGAATATTGATTAAGGATCAAACTGTTCGGACTCGATTCGTACTCGCTCGACTCGAAATATAAATGATTCAAATATGAACAAATTTTAAAGTTTAATAAATTACTCGAATCACCTCAAACTGCAATTTTCTATTGATACTCGGATCATATTTTATTATATATTCGATAAATTTTGTGAACCAAATCTGAACAACTCAATATATACCCACCTCGACTCGGTTAATATTGATAGATAAAACAAAATGGAATTTTTTGAGAGCACAAGGAAATTACCATTCGAAACGATAGAGTTGTGTATCTTCACATTGTTCGTGTTCTCTATGTGAATTCCATCGGTGTTAGGACTTTGAGCAGGCGATTTAATGTAAAGGGAATCTACATGAACATCTTGGCACTTGTCGAACCTGAAATGGAATTGGGGACTGTTCTTGATTTTAAGTCCTTTAACTGTCAAATTGGAGCTCTGAAAGAACCTCAAAGCCTATAAGGATGAAGGATTTCAAAGAAACACTAAAAAGTTAGATATTAGAATAGTAAATATTATAAGTAGAAAATTGTAAGCACTTACAACAGGGCTATCACAAGGGCCAGGCAGAGTTGTTCCATTTACTCCCTGTGAATTGACATAAAAAACATGAGAGGCAAGTAAAAAAACATAGATGGAGGGATGTAAGAAAAGAGTTTTAAGTTTCACACACTACTATACGAGTGGTATTAGGATTATCACACGTCTCTAATGAAGTACTTATATTGGACAAAATAAGTAAAAGTGTCATGTTTCTACAGCTGCTGCTCGTGTATAAGCTGTTAGTATATCAAATTTAAACTCATAAGAAAAAGGGAAAAAAGAGAAACGTCATACTTTGTGAGGTTTGCAAGGAAGATCCCACCATTTCTCTCCTCTTCCATCTATTACTCCACCACCTTGCACTGACATTCCATTGATTCTATAGAAAACCAGCCATTGTCTTCTGCTATTATTTTTCGGCCAAGAATCAGGTCCATCCGGTGGAATCACAGTTCCCTCAATCTTATAATCAAGCAAAAAACTACTCAAAATCAAAACCCATATCTTCATTTTCAAAAATTTAAACTCAAGAGAGCTCGAAAAAGGGAATGTCTGAATTACCTGGAATATAAGGCCACTTTTACAAGGCCCTGTGAAAATTGTAGACTGTATCATGAATGTGTAATGACTAGGAACAAATACAGTTGCTGATTCATTTTGGCAAGCAGCATCCCAAGCCATCTTGAATGCTTGTGTATCGTCCGTGACACCGTCCCCAACAGCTCCAAAAGATAGTACACTAAAAATGGCAGCAGAACGCGACGTGGAATCAAGAAAAGCAGCCGTGGGTGCAGGAGAAGGTGGTAATGAGATTTGGCCCATGGGTGCAGGAGAAGGTGCTATGGAGACTTGGGATAATTTTCGAAAATGTGGCACTTGTAAAAAGTCAAGAAGCCTGCACTGAACTGTGGTTTTGGAAAAGAACAAGGAGAAAATGATGAATACCATGATAAAAACCCGAAAGAATTCCATGGTTGTAAATGATTATAGTTTTTTCTGGTAGATGATCAAATGGGCATTATAGCAAAGAACGTGCCAAAAAAAGATCTAAATCAAACTACTTGTGAAGATAAAGCAACTATCCTATTCCTAGGGGATGGTGGGGATCATCAAATAAAAGTTAAAAAACAAAAAACAAAACCAAACTTGGACTTAAATTCAGAGGTTTTGTCACTACTATTGGCTAGAAATCTTTATAGTGTATAGAGTGAAGGCGCCCACGATCCGGGAAGTTGAAAAAACCCAAGACTTTAAGCTGCGGTTGTGACCACTTCTGGAGCACTAAAACAAGTTGCTAAGAATTACAAATAGGAGAGTTCAGAGCTGGGAGTTCAAAAGTTAGGATCAATTGAGTGTTTGAAGTCACTTATATACAAGGAATAAAATCTTAGTGGAAGATACTTTTGAGGGTCGGCCTGCATTTTCCATTATTATATGGGATGGGATGAAAACCGACCAATGCCATTAAGAGAATGGCTTTTCTGGTAAGGGGTTTTAGAGTCTGCTTATGAATATCCAGAACAATTAGAAAAAAGGTGTGGGGACTAAAAAGTCTGATGAGTAATAGTAGTAGTAGACTAGTAGCAGTAAACAAGCAAGAGGGGGAAATCAAAATTTTTATTTTTAATGTTTGGCTTTGATTAGTTTGAAAAAAATGGAACAATTTCAGTCAAGTTTCATTTGTTTTTGTTATATTTTGATTGGCTTTTAGTAATTTTGGTTAAGTTTCTAATTGTGCCAACTTGTAAGTAGTTGTATGCAATTGAAAATATTTAGAGACTGTATTTCTTAGAAAGAATTGAACTAAACTCAACTGATGTTTGAAATTTTTTAACTAAAATGTATGTATGGAAAAGTTAGAGATGAAGAAGAAAATGCAGGATCAATAAGCATTTTGGAATATTTAGCCCAAAAAAAATGCATTTTGGAATGGTAACAATATCCAACCAGAATAATAAAATTAACATGTGGAAATATCAGTTTCCTTAAAAAAAAAAAAGGAACTGACATTTCCACGAGTGAAAATAGTGAGTGAATTACACATGTGAGAGACTCGTGTGGAAATATCAGTTTCCTAAAATTAAACATGTTCTTTCAGTTAGTTGACAAATGAGAATTGCTACTGAAGTAGTACTAGTCATGGAATTTGTTATGGTACAAGTGCAATAGCAAGTAGGTTTAGTACTAGAGTCTATAATTTTATTAGTACTTTTTGTTTGTGAACTTGAACTGATATTTTGAAGTTCTATGTTATTTTTGAGCAAAGAATAAGAAGTAATAGTAACTGGCAGTGAAATTTGGTTAAAAGTAAAAAAAGAGATTATAAACATAAGTTTCATTTTCAATTAATTAAATGATATGCATAGTAGGAGAAACAAATGGTAAACTATAAATATCATCAACTTTGTGGGCTTTTATTATCTGTAAGTCAGTCTGTCTAGCCATATGAAACATAAATTATTATGGTTTATTTAGGGCAATCAACAGGTATGTTAGAATTGAGTTTCCAATACCTAACTTTGGACAAAACAAATCAATGGGGATTTGAAAACTCACAATATATATCCAAATAACATAGATTACATCAACAATACTCTTTTGGTTATTCAATCTTTCTTTGGCTTCTTTTTTCTGACTCTTGTCATGCCCCACTTAGTTTATTTGCCTCTGAAAAGGGTTTGGTTGGTGCTGATAAAGATTCTAATTCCTAGGTATTATTATAGAAGTCAATAGATATATATATCTACTAGCTAGGTCCCGTGCCTCCGGCACTGTATGGACAGTGAGATTTATTTCAAACTTAGAACGGCTCAGATGATTTATTAAGTGAGCGGAAAATTCAAAATCATTATTAGATAGATTAGATAGATAGATGTATTTTATTAGATAGATGTATGGACGGTGGGATTTATCTCAAACTTTGGACGACCCAGATGATTTATTGAGTGAGCGGGAAATTCAAAATCATTTGTATTTTATTAGATAGATATATCTATATATATAGACATATACAGCTCCGGACTCCCGGCCTGATAAAAAACGGACCCTAATTTTTATTTTATTTTTTTAAAACAACTAAAAATATATATATATATATATATATATATAATATTTTATGGAACTGAAATTTTTTCATAATACAGTGTTTTGGGGGTGATTTGGATACCTATACAAAAAAATATATGTACAGTCTGCACAGGCTGTACATACCTGTTTTGTTATACGTACCCAAATCACACTCAAAACACTGTATTATGGATAAATTTCAATTCCATAAAATATTAATTATTTTTTTTAGTCGTTTTAAAAAAACAAAAAAAAAACCCGGACGGGACTAAAATCAGGGCGTCCGGACTGGAACCGGACTATATATATATTTATATATTTAGAGGTCGGATCAGGTCCGGACTCCCGGACCGAACCAAAGTCCGGACCTTTTTTTTTTAAAAACAACTAAAAATAAATAAATAAAAAATTATGGAATTGAAATTTTTTCATAATACAGTGTTTTGTTATACGTACCCAAATCACACCCAAAACACTGTATTATAGAAAAATTTCAGTTCCATAAAATATTAAATATTTTTTTAGTTGTTTAAGAAAAAAAAATTCGTTTTTTATCAGGTCCGATATGTATATATATATATATATAGAGAGAGAGAGAGAGAATGAACATATATACATAGGATAATGTTTTTAGATGATAAACCACTGACACCACCTACTGCATTGCAGTCCAAAGAAAGTGGGGGTGGCAAGAAATACTAGTAGAATTCAATTTGCTTCTTCTTTTGTCCAGAGACTTCCAATTATAGGCCCACCATTTGGTTACGAATAAGGGTTTAAATGAATCGAGTGGAGTCGAGTATTGAGTTGTTTAAATTTAATTCACAAAATTTATCGAGTATAAAATAAGTTTTGATCGAGAACGGTCTCGAATTCGAATGAATATGATCTGAATATCAATAGAAAATTATAATTTGAGGAGGTTCGAACTTTAAAATTTGTTCATATTTAAATCATTTATATTTCGAGTCGAGCACACATTGAACTTTTAATCACGAATCGAGCCCAAACTATTTGCTCATTTTACGATCGTAGTTATGGATTTGAAGATTTGTTTTCACTTGCAGTGAAAGGGAAATACAACTTCAAAGTGCCATTGGAGTGTAAAGGAGTTTTGGATTCCAATATTTTCCCCTTTTTATTATGCTTGATATTTGTTTTGGAGTAATAATAAAACCTTAAATAATCACTTGCAGCTCCTTAGAATATGGCAAGGGCATTCTATTTCATTGTATTGAAAGGCCTGATGAATTGGATTTTTTTTAATTGATCCGGGTTATTTCGGGGCAAACAGTTTCTTTATAATAATAAAAATTGATTTTTTTTTTAAAAAAAGATGAGCTTTAAGAGAATAAACCGAAATTCATATAGCAGTATGACCGAGACTTTCATGAGATTGAGGGTTCAATGCTTGGCGTTTGAATGACAAAATTTTATTATTTTATTCAAAAAAAAATTCAATGTTGTAAATTTATTTAATATTACTTAATATAATAGTTAATATTTTTTTTAATTTTTTACTTTTTTTACTTTATTCAACTACTCATTCAACCAAAAAAATCTAACTTAGCCGATCAGCTCAATCATCTGACCGATTCAGTTATTCAGACGATTTTTTTTTCAAAACAAACGCATTTAATAGCTGCCATTCAGATGTATTCAATCTTAAACAAACAGTCCCTAAGGTAACTTTGGGCCTTTTATCATTTAAAAGCATCAAATCTAGTTTAAAAACATTAATATCTTCATCTCAAGATAATAACTATTCAACAATATATGCTCATGGTTTTACAACATCTTGCGAGAGGAAAAATATTAAGCAAAAAAGAAAAGAAGAGGGAAAAACTTGGTTTCCTATTGAACACTTGCTGGTTTGTCATATACTTCTTTCTGAATCACAACCCTAAAAAGGGACATTGCTTTCTAGCATGCTCCGGAATCAATTTCAACAAAGTCTCCACCGGCACCCCTTTCAATTCTGGGAGACAACGACAAGAAATAGTATCAACAAGTTTAAATAATTGTACGAGAGCCAAACCAAGATGGCATTGGCGACAAAGGAAGGGTTCCATGGACATCATACCGTGAGGCTTAAAGTTGAACAGTGGGGGAAGAAAACGTCCATTTGGCAGGCGCGTGTTTGAATCACGCAGCTCATCAAAAAATGAGTGACCCAATGCATCCAACTGCATGCATAGAATACACAATATACTTCAGTTTCAAGAAAATGAAATTGTTAACTGTCAATCATAACATACTGTATCTAATATCGCCCACACGCTATCCTTGATGAAACTTGGAAGTCTTGAACCTAGTGAAATTCTGTCGACTTCTCCATTTACTAATGGGGTCTTAGGCTGATGATTATTACTAAAACTTTTAGAATCATGAATCATTAGGTTCGAGGTTCGATTTCACCATATTTGTATTATTACTCATAAAGTGTTAGTTTACTGATGTCGTAATAAAAATTCTTGATTTTAATTCTAAAAATTATTTGGAATTGTATGGATATCCCTCCAAAATGACTTTATTGTATCCTTCGTTTCTCTACTGGACTCCTAGAAAACAACTAACTCGTTATTTCTGAAGAGTTTTGTCACTTAGCCCAAATCTTTTAAGAAAGATAGTGACAAAATATAAAACAAGCTTTCACATAATCTAATATTAGTTAGTCATAATCTACAAACTATTTGCATATATAATTGGAGTTCCTACAGGATCTTCGAGCAAGCCTTCACGTCAAAATAATGCTTACAGCTATACCATCGATGGGATTTATTGAGATAATCTTGGCAATAATATGCTTTTGCTTTCTTTGTAATCTTTCCGTGAAAAGGGGGGGCAACCATGGAACTGGCCAATTTTAGGAATGTTGCCTATGTCCTTGTTCCATTTCTGTCGGATTCTTGAGAAACTCAACCAAGTTCTAGACCTGAATAATGGCACTTTTCTACTCAAAGGCCCATGGTTTTCGAGCACGGACATTTTACTTACGAGTGACCCAGCTAATGTTCATCACATAATGAGCACAAACTTCTTGAATTATCCCAAAGGATCCGAGTCCAAGAGGATTTTTGATGTGTTTGGAGAAAGGTTATTCAATTCCGACCTTGATGAGTGGAAAAAGGACAGTAAATTGAATCATGCTTTCTTCAACGACGAATGATTTCACAAGTTTAGCCCAAAGGTTACTCGAAACACTTTGGAGAAAGGTTTAATTCCGGTTCTTGAACATGTATCCGAGCAAGGCCTAATAGTTGACTTGCAAGATTTGTTTCTGAGGTTTATGTTTGATACAACTTGTATGGTGGTAACTGGCCATGATCCTGGATCACTCCGAACTGGGTTCCCTGAAGTTGCATTTTCGAGGTCCCTAGACGAAATTAGTCAAGCAATATATTTACGCCTTATTTTGCCAGAAAGGATTTGGAAACTACAAAGGTGGCCAAGGGTTGGGGAAGAAAAGAAATTGAGTAAAGCTCGGAAAACTTTAGATGAAATTGTGGAAAAGTATATTACAATAAAGCAACAACAATTAAGTTTCTCCGATGATGATGATCAAGAGAGTTTCGATACATTGAAATGCTTTTTGACAAAAGATGAGATCGGTGGATCGATAGCTCACCCCTACGGTACAATTAGAGACACCATTATAGGTCTCACGTATGCAGGGAGAGACAACTAGTGCAGTTCTTACTTGGTTTTTCTGGCTGATTTCGGGGAACCCTTTTGTCGAATCCAAAATTAGAGAAGAATTGGAAGCAAATTTATCAGTAAATGAAGAAGAAAAGTGTCGAGTAATGTTCAACAAAGAATTGTTAAATAAGCTGACTTATTTACATGGATCTCTATGTGAGACATTGAGGCTATATCCTCCAATTCCTTTTCAACGTCGAGCTGCTGTTCAAGGAGACATTCTTCCAAGTGGCCACAATGTTGGTCCCAATATGAATATCGTGATTTGTTCGTATGCTGGGAAGGATGATGTAACACCCCCTTTCCAAATTAGAAAGAGAGGTTACTCAAAACACAACAGAACTAAGGAATATCACAAGGTTCTAAACCACAAAAGAGTAATCTCATAATAATTCAATATCATAAGACAAACCATAATAAATGCCACACTGGCTCAAACTACAGTCTAAATAATTATTACAATTCCAAGTAACTGACTCATCAAGTCTAAACAGAATATTTCTAAATCATTGGAATGAATGGAGCTCTCATCACACTTGCCCTTGATTCCCCTGATTACCTGCCGGAAGAAAAACACAGCATGAGCCAAATGCCCAGTACGGATATAGAATGCAAGAATAATGTAACAGAATAACTAACACAATTAAATGAAATGAAATGAAGCGAACTGAAACGAAACGAATAAAACTAACATAATGAAATGATAGGCTGAATCAAATGGTTGAGTGTTATTTCATACCGAGCTCGGAATATAGTAATATACCTTGCCACACAGGCAAGTCAAATAATGCCACACAGGCAATCATAATAATGCCACACAAGCAATCACACATCGGACTGCGCAATCCAGATGCGTGCAAAATCGGAAGGTGTGTTTGGCACAAACATCACCAATCCGCAGAACAGAACAGAACAGAAAACTAGGGTCGACCCATACGCCTCCCACAACAAAACACCAAATGGCCAACTCCCACTGGAGCACAAAACGGAGACGCCGTGGACTGATCACACCACCACGGAAGGTGTCATGCCTCGGTGCCAAGAGGACATGCCTGTGGTACCCCCACAGGTGGTTATAGCTCAGGTATACCCTACGGTATTCTAACAAAATATAATGTCACAACACATGCGACACAATATCAACACAAAGGGGTTCTAACGTGTACATGTTAAACTGAAACGAATTCAACACAAAGTCTCCAAAATATACTAACATGTACATCACTACAATATCAAAATAAATTTATAGTCATGATACACTAGTCTAAAGAGTACAAATAGAAGTTCTAATATAAATGCCAAAACAAACTATCATAATAAATTGACACGAAATAATTGTGAGAGGAAATACTAAATTTCGAACGAATAACGAAACGAACAAATTCAAATTAAAAATAAAAGAGTCTCGCTGAAAAAGTACGGAATCCGTACCTGGAATCGATAATGCAACACCCAAATTATATTCCAAATTTAACTCGTTAATTTCCCTCCGTCCGATCTAATAAAATAATAATAATACAATTATAAGTTACCTAATAATTATAATTTATACTAATATGAAATTAATTCTCCAATTAAATTAATTTTACAAAATAACCCTAATTAAATTATAATTTAAATTCTAATCATTTTTTTTTGTATTACTTTAACAAATCAAAAACTTTAAGATTTTATATATATAATAATCTCATTTAACCAAGTATGGCCATACTGACACCATATATATATATATACGCAGCCATGATACAGAACCAGATTTAAATCATGGTTCGATACTTTTTTTTTTTTTTAAACAGCAGCTTCTTCGGTATTTATATATATATATAATATAACCCAATACGCATCACCAAATTATAGCAGATATATTCAGTACAAAAAAAAAAATTGAAGCATTGAATCGTTTTTTTTTTAACAGGTTCGGTATATATATATATATATATATATATATATATATATATATATATAATATATATACAGCTCATGTTCTAAATCAATTACAACTAGAAATCTGTACCTATTTCTTTTGTTTCTTCCGTTGGTTATTGTTATGATCTGACAATCACTTTCTTTCTCCTTCTCTTTTTGCGCGCGGCTGCTCTCTCTCTCTTTTCTTTCCAGGACTTTGCATCAGATGTATGGAATTTAGGTTTTAGTTGTTTGTTAATTAATTTAAAATACACAAATTTAAATTTAACCCAATTAATATATGGCCCAAACTAATGTAACCCTCTACTTATTAAAGCCCACATAAATTAATGACTACTTGACCCAAAATAAATGACTAGCTAACCCAAATAAAAGATAAAGTACAATTAATATGTTTTAAACCAAAATGATTTTTTTTTTCCGGGTATTACAGATGAAGTCCATATGGGGAGAAGATTGCCTCAAGTTCAAGCCAGAGTGATGGATAACTGAAAGGGGAGTGATAAAAGTTGAGCCATCAAACAAATTCCAGGTATTTAGTCCAGGGCCTAGGATTTGTCCAGGAAGAGAGTTGGCTTTTACTAGAATGAAAGCTGTAGCAGCTACAATTATCCACAACTACCATGTTCAGGTAGTGAAATCTGAACCTGCGACTCCTGGTACTTCAATAATTCTTCACATGAAAGATGGGTTAAAGGTTAGGGTCACTAAGAGATAGCTTAAGGCTTGAGGAAGCATTATTTACTTCATTAGGATGCAGGTGTTGCTTCCACTTTCTTTTACATACATAAATAAGGGCTACCGTGTCTTCTAGATAGCTTGATGTATGTCCTTTCGATTCTCTGTTGCTTGGTGGAAATTAAGGGGCTCTGTTTTTAGTACGTGCAAGTTAATTTTATTTTATTTTGATAGGAAAAATTGGCCCCAAGTATGGGGATTGAACAACACATTCCTTACAGAAGGTATAAACAACTGGTTATAAACCATTTTTTGATGTTCAACACTATTAACTCCATTATTGACATTCCCGAGACCAGCAGATCACATACACTATAATGTAACCAATTCTGAGGAAAGGCACACGGAAGAAAGAGAACAAAGTTAAGAAAAAGAAGTGGGGGAAAAGTACAAGAGATTTTTTATTTACTCACAGCTGTGCACCGTAAATTAGGAGAATATTGCAGTAACCTTGAAACAAGATCAACAGCTTCTGGAGGCATGCGTTTGTGGAAAATCTGATGAAGAAGAAAATGTATAGTACATTAGCTACTAAAGCAGTTATGCACTTTTTCCAAAAGAAAAGTATTTAAATCTTTTAGTTTACAATACCTTGTGCCATGGATGAGCTTTAATTTGAGGGAATTTGAACTCTGTATAGTTAGGGTTCATGCATTTTATTTCCTCCCTTGTTGGAGTACCCAAGACCTATTAAAAAAAATCAAATACGACGTGCTAAAGCAAGGATCAAAGCTTTCCTGCTAATAGGATGGATTTTTTATTTATAAAAAAAGGGTCATCATGCCTAACATTACCACAGTTTGTTGCAGCCCAAACAGATAACACCATTTTCTAAATTACGTTCGCAGATTACTAACAAAAACTTATTTCACAAACTTCAGGTTAATCACATAACACAAAACCAACATAAGCCAAAATCAAAAATATGTTGACAACACTTTATATACTAATAATCACATCCTTTACATACATATCAACCATCAAGCTGATGGAAAATACCAACAGCAGCCCACAAGTGCCAGAAAGAGCACAAGGAAACTACTGCCTCTATCCAAAAGAAATTAATTAAAAAAAGAAGAAGTTATGGGTTCCTGCAAGACAGAATGAACAAGCTGAGAGTGAGAGACAGCAATTACCTTGATAATCTCAACAAGCTGATCAACTCCACTGTCACCAGGAAACAAAGGCTGGAAAATGGAAACAGAAAAAGTAGTAAAATTCATATAGTTCATATATTCAGAAGAAAAATTGACTTCGTATGCAGAAGCTAGATATGTCTACCAGTGCAAGAAGTAGCTCAGCAAGAACACAGCCAGCAGACCAGATGTCAATAGCCATAGTATACTCACTTGCTCCAAATATAAGCTCCGGAGCTCTATAATACCTAGAACAGATGTAAGAAATATTGGGTTCCCCTTTTACCTGCCAGAAAGTGACAAAAATCAAATAATTCTAGTATTACAAACAAAACATATAAAAGTAAAATCAGCAGCAAGGAGAGAGCAAAAGCAGTAACTTACCAAAACTTTGGCACTCCCAAAGTCGCATAGTTTGAGCTGGTGTGTATGAGGATTCAGCTGCCAAAACAATAACATGCATGGACATTATTCATTGTAAATCAACTGCATTATAACGTCCAAATAAGTTCTCAACATAAACTAAGAACATTGATAAGTTGGCATATACTATATGAGTATATGTTAATAGCAGCAATAATTACCGAACAGCACCAATCCTACTTGTCAATTATTAAAGATCTTTCTTTATAATATAAAAAAATCACCACATATTTCAGGTGCAGTATCACTGTGAAAGTGCAATTATCAAATTCATTTGGATACGGAAACCTACATTCTACATAAAATAAAACTAGAATGTGGCGACAATGGTATTTATCAGTGTTCTAAAAGGCGGTTGCCTAGGCGGGCCTAGGCGTTAGGCCCCCCTCTGCCGCCTCGCCTAAGCCAAAAAATCCTTCAAGGAAATTAGGCGGGACCTAGGCGGGGCCTAGGCAGAGATTTTTTACTATCGTTTCAATATCAAACTACCACAGATGAATTCCTAGCAAAATATTAAGGTTATATTTGAGAACATAAAATTACCCGTAAAAGTCGCCGTTTTATAAATGTATCTCTTATTTTGGAACGGAGGGAGTATAATTTATCATAAAGAGAAATAGAGGACAAGGAATCTTCAAAAATTACATGACGCTTAGAGATCACATAATTGGAACATGAAAAAGTAGTGCTATTTGAAAGGAGAGCTCACTCTCATTGCTAAATAAATATTGAAATTTTCATATTGAAACATGCCACAGTTGCTACTCAAATTAGTCAAAATCATTTACCCACACGTCTAACAAGTACATTGAACTCTTCACATACTATTGAGCTTTTTTTTCTTATTATTTTTTGATATCCATTTTCCCCTTAAAAGACTTGAGTCATTTTTAAACTACTGAAATTGTTTTCCACTAAGAGAGGAAATGAATTGAAAAGATGAAATTGATTACTCAATTTGACGTTCTAAAGTAGGTTTCTATGTTAGGCACATGCATTTCAATTTTCAACCATACGATGGCATTAGAATGGCTCTACTAGTAACCTAGGTTTGAGGCAGTTACTCCAGTCTCCACATACACAGAAGGTACAACAATTCTTACCTAATAATTTCAAATTCAAATTTCTTCCAATTTATGTTCACAATTCATTAGCTTTATGAACATATAACATGTGCATACTTAGGAACCAGCCCAAACTGATTGCAATAAGCCTAATTATTTGATCAACTTCGAGCAACCGTCCAACACACGTTGGTCGAGAGAGTAAAGCACAATACTCCGTCCGTTCCAAATTATGAAATCATTAATGACTTTTGAAAGTCAATCTGAGATGATTTCAAATTCAAAATTGATATTGATTCATCCAAAATTACGAACAATATATCTTATAATTAGTAGAATTTTTTAGATAATATACAATTTTCATCGTTGACTAAAATTATAAAAATATAACTTAATTTTGAATTTGATAATGTTTCAAATTAACTTCAAAAAGTCAATAATGATCTTATATTTTGGAGCAGAGGGAGCATGTATAACATAAACATACCAAAAGATTTTGAGGCTTGATATCTCGATGGCACACTCCAATACTGCGATGAATGTAAGACAAGGCCCTGAAAATCTGTCATATAGCAGCATGTTAGACTTTATTCCCAAGAAAGGAAAAACGTGTAAGATAAGTTCAATTAGTTACAAAACCATGGATCATAATCCCAGAGTATTATTATCATCATCATTATTATTTTAATAAGTAATAATGTATTATTCAGAAAGGTATCAAAAAAAGATGTTGCAGTGCTGCCCAAGTGTTTGCAGAGTATACAAAAAGGAGGATAATAAAAAGACCCGCAACGGAGCCTAAACACAAATCGAACACCAAGGCCAAACTCTAATAAAAATATCAATAAAAGGCACAACCGAGCAAAGGTACACTTCATTTTGCCAAAAAATAACAAGCTCTAAAATAAAACAAAAAATGAATAAGAACAATGGGTCTGTTAGGACACTTGCTAGGTTAGGGAAAGAAGATAGAAGTATTTAGGGTAGTTTCATGTCTGAAAAGAGGTAGAAGATGACAAAAAAGAGATAATAGGGAGAGATTAAAGGTACCACAAAATGTGAGTAAACAACCTGATTTCAATTCATAACATTCATGCTTACATTCTCTTGCATCTACACATTTATAGGGCTATAGAAGTAAAGACTATACTACCGGTCTACCCTCACAAACTAATTCATGCAGCCGCATGGAATGAGCTGCTCTCTAGAAACTACTACCACTACAACTAAATATTAGTCACTACTATGCCACTCAGAAATGCTACTTGACAGGGCCACTCCTTTCCTTAAAAAATATATATAGTACCTCTACACTCCAAATAACCCATCAAATGCAATGTGGCACCTTATTCCACATAGCTCTCCTTCTCTAAGGAACTGGAAATACCCTTCCAGGCTTCTACAAAGAAGCAAAAATAAATTCTGGCATCACAGAACATATAGTCCAATCACTTAATAATACTTGCAAACAAATAATACCTTAGTGAAAACAATAAATCTGACGATAATATCTTGTGCCAACATCAACATCTAGAATCAAGGATGAAACTACAAATTTTACTCAACCAAATAGTAGAACGAGGAAAGATAAGCAATAGAAAGAGAGAAGAAAGATAAGCAATAAAATGAGGCCCAATATGCCAGTATATCTAACTGAGCCTATAATTTATGATATGTAGACTTCTCCCCTATGCCAAAGCTAAGTGCTATTTTCTCCTCTTTCACCTTTTCTTATGGAAAAAGGAGGGTTATGGGTATGGTGTCGTCTATGTAATTATCCCAAGCACTTCGCTCCATCAGCCAAGAGTAAGTCGGCACCTAAGATTGGTTAGCCAAATATTTTGACCTCTAAGTCGATTGAACAACTAGCATAAGAGGATATAGATTGATAAATTATGAGTAATTCTAGCAATTGATATGAGGCTGCACTTTCTGTGAACAATAAGGAGCTAAATTAACATCTACTTGCACATCTCAAGACACAAAAATAAGTCCGATAGAGAAAACATTATTACATTTAATTAAACATTCCTACATAATACAGATTAAAACTCAATGAATAACACCATACCTGATATGTATACAGCTTCACATAAATAAGTGGCATGCTTTGGTTTAACTTATAGTAGTGTTTGATTACTCGATGAACTGTTTCAGGAACAAACTCGAGAACAAGATTAAGATAGCGTTCATCCTTTTCTGTTGTAGAAACGAAGGAATGCTTCAAAGAAACAACATTTGGGTGATCAAGCAGACGCATGGTTTGCAACTCTCGATTTTTGTATCTCTTGTCTTGAAGAACCTTCTTGATAGCCATCGATTCACCCGTCTCTAAGCATTTAGCCTGAGCAAACACAGAAAATCAGCATGAAACATCAAGGACATTAAAATATTGACCCCCCGTCATTTAAATTGCTAAAAACAACATGAAATATTACCTGGAAAACAACTCCAAATGATCCATGTCCTACAACACGCTCAGCCATGTAACTGATAGTCTGTTATTAATGGATAAATTTCAATAAGGAAAAAAAACAAATAAAAAACAACCAAATGAAATTATGAAAGAAATATAACTTCAAAGACAACCTAAATATAAGGTAGACCTCTGTTACATGAACACGAGGATGTCTATCCGACTCTATCAGGCCCAAGTGACGTCTAGGTGATGAACCCATACTGTGACTTTGAACTGTCCAATCAAATATGAGAAATTGGATGCATTCGCATACTATTATACAAATTACATTTGTTTTGACTTTATGTAATTATAAAACTTATAACTGACAATATAAACATACATATATACATATATTTTTTATCTCATTCAGAGTTTAGATGCTGTGGATTTAATGAAGAATATATAAAATTAGGTTAGTTCAAAGTGAAAAAGAACATTCATCTGTGTACAACACTTGGTTTCGGGCACATCACAATCTCACAACACTCATGTTCATCAACCCCAAGTCCAGGAGTCATATGGGCAATAGTGCCACTGCACCATAAATGGTAAAACAACATATATATGTAATGTAACCAGTAGATTGAATAATGATAAGGCTAAACTCGGTCATTTTTTGCGCCTAACAAGCTTATATAATCTATCAAAATACATGCCCAGAAGGTTAACAAAACTCATAACATTAGGGCAACAAATTTTTTATTGTTGAATAATGTTGCAATTTTTAATCCATTCAGTTAAGCCTTTTCCAATCCTAAAACAGGAATAAGAGAACTTGAACATCAAATGAACAGCTCAAGAAATACAAAATACACACCTTCTGGAAGCTTTCTCAAAGTGATTTCACGGAATACAAGAGCAACCCCCACCCCGTGGCAACCTCTTGTTCTTAAACTAACAAAAAATAGCGGGCCTAAAATGACTATAAAGCATATTCAACTGCAAGCATGAGATATTGTGGTCTCTACTTAGTTCTTTCCCATGTTTCAATAACGTCACATCAAAAGCTTTTTGATAGGTTTTTAAAAAGGTACCCATTTTCAGAATATATAAAATTAAGAATGGGAAAGTATAATAAGTAACGATATATGAAACCAGAATGAAGATAATCAAACTGCTGTAGAGCAGTCAGCAAATATATAAACCTAAATAGAGACAAATTTTAGATACTCAAACAGCAATGTAATATACACTGCACTAGATCTTAAAATTAGTCAAAAAGAAAAAGAAGTGAATACCTGTTTTGGCTGGCCATTTTGACCACCAATAGTTGTAACTATTATATGACCCGTCTCTGTCCCATTGCCATCAACAACAGTTGCTTCCATTTCCTATAAAATCAAAACACCTTATATTTAATAGCAACTAACTAATTAAAAAAAATCTATGAAAAATTAAAAAAAGCAGCCTTAAACTTTTTCTGCACATACTTTATTGTCCTTGATTTTCATGTCATTCATCTCCTCAAGCAATCTATCAACCCCAACATTTTGTTCACTGGATTCTCTTAAACCAAGGTAGGTGCTGCACCCACTGAAGCCATTTGCTAAGATAAAAATATCCTCCTTGCTATATTAGCCCAACAGGCAACTCATTTACCTGCTAATTGAACAACATGAAACTGATGGACTCACTACACAAAAACCAGATTAATATGCCAAATTTTCTTTCTTTCTTCTCTTAGGTCAACAAAAAAACTAATTTGAACACATAAAAAGTCGAAACTTAAGAGAGTAGCAATCCAGACCATAAATATACTAGCCAGTCAAAATGCACTGAAACATAAATCAGAATAATTACAATGACACACATAAGATAAAATATGAGGTAGGTGCACACCCACTGAAGTCCATTTGCTAAGGAAAAGTATCCTGCTTATTCACATAACCCAATAAATAAATAAAACCAGCATAGTATTTAAGTGACTTCCATTTACACCCAAAAGAAATGATAGGTAAGTTGATTTCAAATTACAAGAAAAATCAAGTCTTTTTCTACCTTGAGGATGGTTTAAGGGAAAACAACAACAAAAATAATACGTTATAAAATTACACCCAAAAAATTCAAAAAAAGAAAAAGAAAAAAGAAGAAGGTTATATACTTGATAGACTCCACGGCACGCTTGCGTGAGGTGGTCGTCGCCCGGACCGTTTCTAGCACAGTTGTTGGGTGAATTGCTTGCAACACCTTAACCCCTCGCCTATATGTAGACGGTAATCTTGGTACAATTGCTCGCGTTCGGAATTCTGCGTTGAATGGACACCAACGACACCTTGACCCCTCGCTTATATTGAAGCGGTAATCTCGGTACAATCGACGATTGATGCGGTAGAAGACGCCACACACAACTATGAATTGTTGTATGATAAGTCAAATTGAATCTCAAAGAAATAACTAAGAAAAATACTTAGGAATTCTTCAAAGAACCAAAAGAAGAGAATAACCTCACAAATATATTGAATAATGAATAATGTTAATGTGTTTGATTACATCAACTTGACCCTCTATTTATACTACTCAAAACAATCCAAATCCTAATAGGAATTTATAAACTATAACCCTAATAACAATCCAAATCCTAATAGGAATTTATAAACTATAACCCTAATTTCTATAAGGAAATAAAAATCAATTTGGAAAAGAAATCTAATTAAAACAATCCAAATCCTCATAGGAATAGGATTATAAAAATCTAAAAATCCTTCCAATGTTGTGTAAACGAAATTCTTGGCCCACATGCTAATATGATATCGTCCTCAATTGTGAGATTGGACTTTAATTTGGGCTTGTATTAAATGGACCCAAATTTGTGTCTCGTCCTTCCTTGCATTATCTTTAGCCCAAACATCTTGGATCAATCCGTTGAGACTTTGTTTGAACATCTTTGTCCTAGTCTTGCTTGATCCCCACGTCCCTTTAGTCTTGTTTGACTCCACGCATGCCATGTCCTCATCATTCCTCTCCTCTTGAAAAGGATTTGTCCTCAAATCGTCACCTACATCAAACGGACTTAGATCAGTAACGTTAAATGTGGCACTAACATTATACTCACCTGGCAAATCCAATTTATAGGCATTGTCATTGATACGCTCGAGAACTTGAAATGGACCATCTCCCCTCGGAAGCAATTTCGAGCGTCTTTGAACGGGGAATCTTTCTTTCCGCATATGTAACCACACCCAATCTCCGGGCTCAAAGATCACTTGACGTCGTCCCTTGTTCGCGTGCTTAATGTATTGTGCCGTCCTCCGTTCAATGTTTAGCCTGGCTCTTTCATGAATCTGCTTAACAAGATCAGCCTTTTTCGTTCCATCCATGTTAGTATATTCAGAAACAGGTAACGGTGATAAATCCAACGGTGTCAAAGGATTAAAACCATATACAATTTCAAATGGAGAAAAATTAGTAGCAGAATGAACAGAACGGTTATATGCAAACTCAACATGTGGTAAACATTCTTCCCATTGTTTGATATTCTTTTTAATGATAGCCCGTAACAATGCCGATAAAGTCCTATTTACTACTTCAGTTTGACCATCAGTTTGTGGATGACAAGTAGTAGAAAATAACAGTTTAGTACCCAATTTACACCACAAGGTCTTCCAAAAGTAACTTAAGAACTTTGTATCTCTATCAGAAACAATAGTTTTAGGCATACCATGCAAACGCACAACCTCCCTAAAGAACAAGTCAGCAACATGCGATGCATCATCAGTTTTATGACATGGAATAAAATGTGCCATTTTTGAAAATCTATCCACGACCACAAATATCGAATCATAACCATGCTTAGACCTAGGTAAACCTAACACAAAGTCCATAGAAATATCAATCCAAGGTTCATTAGGAATAGGCAATGGTGTATACAATCCATGGGGTTGAACACGAGATTTAGCTTGGCGACAAGTAATACATCTATCACATATTCTTTCTACATCCCGTTTCATATGAGGCCAATAAAAATGTTCTTTTAAAATAGCAAAAGTTTTATCAACACCAAAATGTCCCATTAACCCGCCCCCATGTGATTCCCTAACCAACAACTCACGCAAAGAACATGCAGGAATACATAGTTTATTTTCTCGAAACAAGAAGCCATCAACTCTAAAGTATTTACCCACAACATTCTTTTCACAAGTTTTAAACTCTTCACAGAAATCAAGGTCATTATCATATAACTCTTTAATTCGCTCAAACCCAAGTAATTTCGTATCAAGAGTATTTAACAAAACATACCTGCGAGACAAAGCATCTGCAACGACGTTCTCCTTACCTTGCTTATATCGAATAACATATGGAAATGTCTCGATAAATTCCATCCATCGTGCATGTCTTTTGTTCAACTTGTGTTGACCCTTCAAATATTTCAATGATTCATGATCGGTGTGGATCACAAACTCCTTAGGCCACAAGTAATGTTGCCATGTCTCCAAGGCTCTAACCAAAGCGTACATCTCTTTGTCATATGTAGGATAGTTCAAAGCTGCCCCACTCAACTTTTCGCTAAAATACGCCACTGGTTTTCCTTCTTGCATCAACACAGCTCCAATTCCTAAACCTGAAGCATCATACTCAATCTCAAAAGTTTTAGCAAAGTTAGGCAAAATAAGTAAAGGAGCATTTGTCAATTTATCCTTAATCAAATTAAATGCTTTTTCCTGTTCATCACCCCACTTAAAGCCCACACTTTTCTTGATGACCTCGGTCAATGGTGCTGTAATCTCACTGAAATTCCGAACAAAACGTCGGTAGAAACTTGCGAGTCCATGAAAGCTTCGTACTTGACTCACATTGGTTGGACTCGGCCAATCCCGGATCGCACGTATTTTCTCCTCATCAACTCGGACTCCCTGTGAACTCACAACAAAGCCAAGAAAAACAATTCTATCCGAACAAAACGTGCATTTCTCCATGTTAGCAAATAACTTTTCTTTCCTAAGTACATCTAAAACAGATTTTAAATGTAATGCATGATCTTCGAAGTTTTTGCTATAAATCAAGATATCATCAAAATAAACTACGACAAATTTTCCAATGAATGGACGCAAAACATGGTTCATTAATCTCATGAAAGTGCTCGGTGCATTAGTTAAACCAAAAGGTAGTACTAACCATTCATAAAGACCGTATTTAGTTTTAAAAGCTGTTTTCCATTCATCACCCTCTTGCATTCTAATTTGATGATAACCACTTTTTAAATCAATTTTTGAAAATATGCAAGACCCATGTAATTCATCTAACATGTCATCTAAACGAGGAATGGGATGTCGATATTTTACCGTAATGTTATTTACCGCTCGACAATCGATGCACATCCTCCATTTTCCATCCTTTTTCGGCACTAGGATCACCGGAACTGCACATGGGCTCATACTTTCTCTCACGAATCCTTTCTCCATCAGCTCGTCAACTTGCCTTTGTAACTCCTTCGTCTCCTCGGGATTACTCCGATAAGCTGGACGGTTTGGAATCGTTGCACCGGGAACAAAATCAATTTGATGCTCAATTCCCCGAATAGGTGGTAGTCCATGAGGAAGCTCCTCGGGAAATACATCTTTGAATTCCTGTAAGAGAGATGAAACAACACTAGGCAAAGAATCATTAGCGTTAGTATTCAAAAGCGCCTCTTTATACCGAAGTAAAATCATAGGCTGTTTAGAAATCAAAGCTCTTCTCATATCACTCTTTTTTGCCAGTATATTTATTTTTTTCTCTTCTTTCTTTTTCTCTCTTTCTTTTTCTCTCTTTTTTTCTTCTTGATTTTTCTTTTCTTCACTCTCTTTTCTTTGTACATAATTTTTCTGCAAATGAATTTGATCTTCATGTACTTGTTGTGGTGACATAGGACGCAAAGAGATCTTCTTCTTGTCGTGAACGAATGAATATACGTTGGTAAACCCGTTATGTTGAACCCTCCTATCAAACTGCCATGGTCTACCCAACAATATATGTCCTGCCTGCATGGGCACCACATCACACAATACCTCATCAATATACCGACCAATAGCAAATGGAACTAACACCTGTTTGGTTACTTTAATGTCTGCATTATCGTTGAGCCACTGCAAACGATACGGTTGCGGATGTTTGGTAGTAGTTAACCCCAATTTCTCCACCATAGTAGTGCTCGCCACATTTGTACAGCTGCCTCCATCTATAACTACGCAACAAATTTTCCCATTCACAAGACATCGAGTATGGAATAGATTTTCCCGCTGTTCACTGCTCTCCTCCTTAACCTGTGTACTAAGTGCTCTTCTTGTAACCAGAATTTCACCATGTATTGCATCCTCACCTATCTCTTCTAATGGTGGCATAGAGTCGGTGTCGCTATCTTCCCCCTCGGTCTCCACATCTCCATTGTCAAGTAACAACATTTTCCTCTGATTTGGACATTGGCTAGAAATATGTCCCCTGCCTTGACACTTAAAACATACAATATCTCGATTACGACCAAAAGAAGGTTGTTCAGTTTTACCTTGAGTTTCTCGGCTAGTTGATCCTTGCTTGGGTTCCTCCCTTGGCTTGAACGCAGCTGTCTTTTCCTCTCGCTTTGCCAAATTGGGTCTCCATGATGAACTAGCATTAGATTGTCCTCGTTGTCCTCCTCGCCTCTTGAGTTGTTTCTCTATCTTAGTAGCCATATGAACCAGTTCCTCCAACTCTAAATAATGTTGTCGTTCAACCAAGTCTGCAATCTCCCAGTTCAATCCTGCCGAGAACCTAGCCATCGATGTTTCATTGTCCTCAATCAAGTTAGCCCGATCCTTCAACATCTCCATCTCCCTGTAATATTCATCCACACTCCGACTTCCCTGTTTAAGAGTTTGTAAATTACGAATGATCTCCCGTTGATAGTATGCTGGTACAAACCTCTTTTTCATTATAGCTTTCATCTCCGCCCAAGTTGTAATTGGCCGCTCGTCACACCTTCTCCGATTAGCTGTCAACTGATCCCACCATATCAATGCATATCCAGAAAATTCTGTAATGGCCAGTTTGACTTTCTTGAGGTCTGAATAGTTGTGACAGTCAAAGATTCGCTCCATCTTGGTTACCCAATCTAAATAAGCCTCAGGATCACCCGTGCCTTGGAAAGCTGGAATCTTCATTTTTATGCTATCCAAATTGTCATCTTCTCTGTCCTGACCTCTTCTTTCCTTAGCACCTCCGTGTCTTTGATGTCGGAAATTAGATTCACGGTCTTCCGCTGCACTACTGTCCTCACCATAAGGGTCTTCCTTTCTTGCGTCAGTTTGTTGTGTCCTCGTCTTGTTTTGCATCCCAAGGGTGTTTTGGGATAACTCAGCTATAGACACCCGCATCTCTTCTAATTGTTCTTGCATTTGCTCCATAGTCTTTCTCAATCTTCGATCCCATTCTTTATGCATGGCCTCCATCTGGAATTTCAATTCAGCTGTTGAGGGTTGTTCCTCATAAGTTCCTTTATCCTTCGACATATTTCCTGCAAAATAAGGGTTAGTAGAAAACAGTTTCCTCACCACTCCCTTACGTGTTTTCGCTCGAATCAATGGTTCACTCGTGTATACTCTCAATAAATTGGCTTTTACCCTCGATTAATCTCACCACTAAGCCTTTTACCTCAATATTCTCTCTAATAGGTTCTTATTGAATTCCCTAGCAAAATTCTTGGTTTTACTAATCAATTCAAAATTACTTATCACTAAACAAACTTATAGATGGTGTGACTATCAAAATACCACAAAATCACCGATTGATTGCCTTGTACTCTCCTTTTGTATGCGTCAGATTTGTAAATTGTAGCTCCGTTTCAGAATTGATGATGATGGAACGGTACGAAATCTTCGTTGGAATTTGATGGTGTGCTACAAGTTTGGTTAGCACAATAAAAATATGAATATTTTTTTTTCTTTTCCTTTTTTTTTCTTTTTTTTTTGTCTCTTTTTTTTTTTTTTTTTTTTTTGCTTCTTTTTTTTTTTTTTACAATATATATTTCGATAGAAAATTAAAGATAAGTAACTTGCTAGAAAGGCTTAGCTTTGATACCAAATGATAGACTCCACGGCACGCTTGCGTGAGGTGGTCGTCGCCCGGACCGTTTCTAGCACAGTTGTTGGGTGAATTGCTTGCAACACCTTAACCCCTCGCCTATATGTAGACGGTAATCTTGGTACAATTGCTCGCGTTCGGAATTCTGCGTTGAATGGACACCAACGACACCTTGACCCCTCGCTTATATTGAAGCGGTAATCTCGGTACAATCGACGATTGATGCGGTAGAAGACGCCACACTCAACTATGAATTGTTGTATGATAAGTCAAATTGAATCTCAAAGAAATAACTAAGAAAAATACTTAAGAATTCTTCAAAGAACCAAAAGAAGAGAATAACCTCACAAATATATTGAATAATGAATAATGTTAATGTGTTTGATTACATCAACTTGACCCTCTATTTATACTACTCAAAACAATCCAAATCCTAATAGGAATTTATAAACTATAACCCTAATAACAATCCAAATCCTAATAGGAATTTATAAACTATAACCCTAATAACAATCCAAATCCTAATAGGAATTTATAAACTATAACCCTAATTTCTATAAGGAAATAAAAATCAATTTGGAAAAGAAATCTAATTAAAACAATCCAAATCCTCATAGGAATAGGATTATAAAAATCTAAAAATCCTTCCAATGTTGTGTAAACGAAATTCTTGGCCCACATGCTAATATGATATCGTCCTCAATTGTGAGATTGGACTTTAATTTGGGCTTGTATTAAATGGACCCAAATTTGTGTCTCGTCCTTCCTTGCATTATCTTTAGCCCAAACATCTTGGATCAATCCGTTGAGACTTTGTTTGAACATCTTTGTCCTAGTCTTGCTTGATCCCCACGTCCCTTTAGTCTTGTTTGACTCCACGCATGCCATGTCCTCATCAATACTGCTGCCTACAAAAGAGGAATTTGTATAAAATTGCAATTAATTCTTAAAATCCTAAGTGTGGACATCCTCAATGAATTTGAATTTTTAAAATATACAGTAGTTCTATTATGCCAGGGGTAGACAAGGCAATACAGTAGTTCTATTATGCTAGGGGTAGACATGGCAATGGGACGAGTATTATACGGGGTGACCCCTCCCACCCCGTCCCCAAAACGCTCTACTACAACCCCTGTAGGATTTCCACTTTTTCCCCAAAATCCGTCTCATTAGATTTGAGGTCGGCCAGGGACCTGTCGGGAATGAGCACAATCAATCTAGCTATCAGAAAAGCTGACCACAGGCATGGTTAAGGGTAACAACAATTAAGGAGCCTTGATAATTGCTTTCTACATCACTTTATATGGTATTCAACTTCAGTAAATATTACTTTTCTATTACTTCGAGTTCTTTCTGAGAACCTAGTTATAAATTATAACTTAACATGGCAGTTTAACATCCATTATATGATGTATCACTGGTGCTATAATTTTTAATCCCAATTATACACATCCTTTCTATCAACTGAACGTTCTATAGTTAAGTCTATGCTAAAAGGCCTCTCCACGTGAGCACCCTATCCAACGTCGAACTTTGGTGATGGAAATGAGAGGTTAACTCCTATAAACATTTGCTATTAATCCCTCCATCCTAAATTTACCGTCCAAAATTGAAACAACGGAAGACTATTAGAAGAATAGAAACGATCACAAGAATTGGATATACGAAACTTTACAATCACACGAATTCACAAAGTAGTATAAAAACTGACTAAGCAACCACAATGTATTGATAAAATCTGAATCAGTAAGAGTTTGTTTCATAATAGAGACTATTTAAAATCCAATAAACTTAAAAATTAAGCACAAAATGTAAACGAACCCAAAAATAATTAAACCTACTAGGATAACCTAAATAATAAATTGAAAGATAATAATTGTTTAAAATTTCCATACATCCCAAAATATAACTCAATCTTCAGTGATAATCTACCCCGTGTCATTCCCTTTTCTTGGAGAAAATTCAACCAAGAATTTTAAAATTTACAAGTATAAGCACCAAGAGTTAGAAATTTGCAATCTCCTTTGGACAAATTTTGCACGACATTGTTGCTCCGAGAAAATATTTGGAAATAATTCTTTTATAATCAATGCCTTCATATTAACCTACACTTCCAACAAATGATTAGGAATGATGAAATCAAAATTTTCCAAGTTGGTGAACATATGACATGATCGATCTCAATTTCTATAGCATTTGCATCCTTATGTCATGTTGACTCCAAATCATGATCCTCCTCAACTACTAAGTTTGGTACGTCTTTAACTATAACCCCTTCTTCAACCTCCTCCTTCGTGTCTTTCACACACTATTAGAAAGGACAGATCACATGATTGAGAAGTAGAATTGATGACACTACAAGTTCTTTGAAGATTTTTCGTGCAGGCTAAGAATTTTTTGTAATACCTACTAACTTCAACAATTAGAAAATTAATATCCTTTTAGCGCTCTTCTTTTCTCAACTTCATATCGATATTTCAACTTGTCAAGTCTATAATATGTTTCCTCCAATTCCTCTAAAAGATCATCATATTCAGGTAACAAATTTTTACGATGACACGCATGAATTTCATAGTCTTCGCCTGTGTAGCATAAAACATTTTAAATACCGAGACAAAACAAAATTCCCTTTTCCTTCTCTTTTTTTTCTTCAGGAATTAATGTGAAACCACTAAGACACAATGGCTGGATAGTAAAAAACGAGAACTTGTTGGACTAAACACAGACTTGTGATTACCTTGAAGTACAAAAGTGACTTTATGCCAAAAAATGATATTTTATCGATGCAAAACTAGAACAAACTCATCAAAGATCTGCGACAATGAATTTCTATGGTGTTTAACGCCGTTGATGGAGAATAAGTGCTACAACAAGATGATTCCAACCGAATATTGAAATTTCTTTCACTATAGTAACATTTTTTTTATTATTAAAACAGAAAATTAATAGATAAATTCGACTAGTTTTAGCTAGTCCCTGCGATGAACGAACGGTTGCTTGTAATCCCCAGCTAAGCAGCTTTGATCGACATCATTCCCCGTTCCATTGACACAAGAGTGGGTTGTCTCTTGCTTGATTAGTAGAATTGTCCTCGTCGTGGACTAATTCTCAGGCTCTAATATCAACTTGACACAACGGAAGACTAATAGAAGAATAGAAACAATCACATGAATTGATTCTATGAAACTTTACAATCACACTAATTATCAAAGTAGGATAAAGTTGACCAAGCAGTCACAATGTATTGATAAAATATGAATAATTAAGTTTTTTTTTCTTCATATAATAACTCTCGGAGACTATTTATATTACCTAAGACCTACAAATAAATAAAATTAAAAATTAAGCCTAAAACATAAACGGACCCAAAAGTAATTAAGCCTACTAGGATAGCCTAAATAATAAATAAAATTAAAATAATTGTTTAAAATTTCCAAACATCCCATAATATAACTGATAATCATCCCCGAGTGAAAAATGATAGACACGCCACTTGAGAAAATTCCATTTCATCATCTTCATATCAATATATCAGGCTTACAAGGTAAACCAATAGTAACCTCCCCACCCCCACCCCCACCCCCACCCAAAAAAATCTGAATTTTGTACTAATGTAGCTCGTGATGGCAATAAAGCAGTTTGCAAATTTCAAGCATTTTGGGATTTTTCCAAAATGGAAAGGTGGACAAATAATATGGGATAGACCATAGAGGGAAATACTAATGATTAATAACTAGTGCCAACAGTCAAATTGCTTGAACTGAAACCACATAGACAAATAATCGTACCCTGTGAGTAACACTAGGGTTTCAACAAATTTGGGATATCAAATAGTGTTGTTATTACATTGGTTGACTATATAAATTGTGAATGGTCATTTAATAAATTTTATTAAAATATTCATGAAATTCATTTGAGCCGTAAGATTACTCTATACCCCATAGAAACCGTTTCTTGAAAATATACATTCTTTTTAAAACACAAGAATTGTCTGCTTAAACTGAACCTAATCAATACCATACACAGTCCTGATGACCAGACCAATTACGTTTCACAGCCTCAACTTGACTGTTGCAACAACCAATAACCAGTAATTACTAATTAGCAACCTTACCGACTATATTTTATATAGATATATAAGTTCCTCTGTTTATATGAAGTGCAGTACTAATGTCCACTGATGCAGCTACTATGCACAATAGTTTTCATATAAAATGCTCTTGCTCGAGGTACTTCATCATTATTTACTGATTTGCAATAAGTGAGTATGAAGACTGAACCAACTTGGGAAAATCTAAGGAGACAAAACAAACTGTGTAAGAAGTTTAGTGAATTTAATTTGAAAAAAAGTAAGCCAGTGTTAGATTGGACTAGGAGGTTAAGGGAGAAGAGTTATAATCAATATGTCACTTATAGATCTTATAGATGAATAATGTATATCAAACCCAATTATTTACTAGTCCGAACTGTGTTCATCCTCTCTGTTTATGGTGCTTGAAAACAGAACCCAAAATCCCGACAAAACAAACAAAACCACCAAATTCTCACCATTTATAAATAAATTCCTGAATAGGCAAGCTTAACCGTTATCTATATTACAAATAAATAAATTAAAAAAAAACAACATAAAATCATAACATTTATAAAAGTATGGAAACACAATCCAACTACAAAGCCCTAAAATTTAATTAAGTATATACATCAATAGGGGAAAGTGGAAGATAAAACTGTACCGATTGAATTTGGGATCATGAGGAACGAAATTGTCATCCGAGTGAGTTGTGATAATTGATAGCGTAGATGACACCATGGACCCAAAGACAGATTGATAAATACAGATGGACAGAGAAACTAAAATCCCAATTATTTTATTTTAATTTTATTTATATTTCTAATTTTGCAGTTTTTATTTTTCACCTTTTCTTCGTATTTGTGTAGTGTGGTGTGGTGCATAAAAATTAGCACTTGAAAACATGTCCATTAAATATATACCGGTTGGCAGACGCAATGCGAAGTAAATAAAAGTTTTATGAAATTTAGAAGACTAAATAAAAAAATAATTAAAATTACAGAGGCAAAAGAATAAAAAAAAAGTCAGTAAGTATAAATTTTTGATATAATAAGTATCGGTCCGGATCTTAAGCTAATTTCTTATTCAACTCACCCGAGCTCACCCCCTTAGCAACGGACCCGGCGACGATTCGATTATACAACCGGCGTCTATACTTTTAGCGACGTTATATGTTGTCCGTTGCTAAAAATATAGACGACGGTTGTATGACCGAACCGTCGTCGAGTCCGTCGCTAAATAGGGATGAACTCGGGTGAGCTGGATAAGGGGTGAGTTTAAGATCCGGACCGTAATAGTATTTCAACGCATATGATGTATTAAAATAATTTGTCAAGGTTATGGGGTCACGGAGACGTGGAAATTTGTCCGACTGGTATTGGAAAACTGCCGATTATCAAAAAAAAATCTTAAAATTAAGAAATAATAACTTTTAAGCACCATAATAATCAGAATGGCCAATAGTCTTTATTGTATTTGTGCATATATCATGATGTGTTCGAATAGGTACTGTCAATCTCTCTTACTATTATTCATATATCAGAACATTTTGAACATCACAAATGAAATACCAAATCTCAAATTTTACTGAACAAGCTTCTCAAAATTGAAATATCAAATAATCTAATCTAAAGTCTAAACTATGAACAGATAAATCTCAACCAAAAAACAAGTATAAATTTTACTCATCAAGCTTCTCAAATCCGTCCAATACCAGAATTTGCACAACCCAACCCATCTCTCTCTAAGTGCAGGAAAACATAGAAATTCAAAATTCACCAAACAACCAGCATAGCAGCACAGATTTATGAAAGAAAGAAGTTGATGATACTGAAGCGGATAGCTAAAAGGCAGGTCCAAATATGTGCATTAGCCTCCACTTTGTGCAGAGAATTGAGGTGCTCGGCCAAGTGGAATGACTAGATCCTTCATAACTTCATACTCTTCTGCACTTATTTGTGCACCATCCAACACCTATCCAGTCAGAAAACGTCAAATATGGTGTTAAATACTTGCGTTACAAAATCAATAGACCTTTACACAAATCAATTATTATTATTATTATTTTGTAATTAATAGATAACAATAAATATTTGTAATCATCCATCTCAATATTTGGGTATCATCTCATAACATCTTTTAGTTTCAAGTTCTAAAACCGGCAATCTCTATTTATCATTTCTTGTCAACCCTTGTCGTAATTTTTTTCATATTTCTAGTCTCTTCTGCTGACCAACTTCTTTTCAGAGATGTCAAATGGCTACGAAACATTTTTAACTACCAAACAATGGAAGTTTATAAGCTGGGAAAGTTCCATAAGCCCTAATATGGAGGACATATCTATCAATATATGACTCTCTCTTCCAACAAATGACTTTATAAATGAGCTTATGACTCCAGCCTAGATACAACAAAAATGTCCATAATCTTCCATTACCATTAAATTTACGTAAGATGTGTTCCCTATGTTCCAGTTAAAGAGCCCTTCTCCAAATATCCCACAAAAAATATATATCCTTTGAAAACTGAGGTTATATTTGTTTGCGATTATGTTGCATGAGATTGGAAAATCTAGTAATACCTTTACGCACTTTTTTATCCTTGAATTAGTCCTAAGATGACATTCTCCTGGAATATTTCTTTTGTTTCTAAAGTCATTTATGAGTGACTATATAATCCCAAGGGGATAGGTGGGATTAAATAGTATCCCCATTTGATGTGTCAAATGGTCTTAGAAGTGAAAATATAGTCCATAGATTGTCATGTACTAATTAATCCAAGGATAAAAAAGTGCTTAATGATTTTAAAGTAGTAAAACTAAGTATAAATAGTCAAAATCTCATGCTTCATTATTGCAACAAACATATCTTAAAAGGAATTGGCTTTCCCTGTGCAGTTGACTTTAAAATGGACACTTTGGTTTTGAGACCGAGGGAGTATATATACTACATGTTCTCAAAGATAAAATTATAAAATATCATTTCCTTTTATGTTGAATAGCTTCATTAAGCTTGTGATACTGCATAATGTCAACAGTTTCTGACCTGCTTCTACAAATAAATATGTCATCCATCTGTGCGGGTGGCTGGGTTGGGAAAGTGTTTAGGAGTAGCCAGAAGTATAAATGCAAAGCAACTGTGTTGTTATTTATAGCAGCTAATTCCGGAGAGGTGTTGAAAGAAATTTCATATGAAACAAAGTAGAAAGTTAAGATTTTGAGTTTTCCCACATTGGATGTGCGTAAGTTGAAATGATAACAATCCGTGACAGATGTGAAATCGCAATAAAGCATTAACATTATTAAGGATCTCACCTTGTGAAACAACCTTCTCCCACTTGTCATGTGTGGGGTGATTGAAGGGATCCGAGAAACAGAAAGAGCATCAATAAACAGAAGAACAATTACTTGCCACTGCTTTATTCTGAATGGAGGAAGTGGATCCATAAAGGACATTGTATCAAGCAAACCGGACTGTTAGCACAACAAATCACCAATTTAAAATGATTTCAATAATAGAATTCAAATAGAAATCACGCACTGAATTCAAAAACATAGAAAACGTTATAAACCATTAAAACTCATATAAATGACACGATTAAAATAATCGAAGCAGAAGTACAGTGTACAGATCGCCCAAGTCAAATTACTACCAAAAACCCAAGAGGTATTAGGAAACTTTTCCAACCATTTCTTTTCCTAATCCTAAATTTATAGCTTATCATACAACTATGTTGTCAAATTAAGTGAGCCACTGGGATGAGTGATGGTTAACCATGCTAAACTAAAGAAACATAAAACAACTGATTGTAAAAACATACAAACTTGTTCAATCAGTGTGGAGTGCTTAAACAAGAAAAGTGTACTTGAACACATTGAAATATGCACAAGATATAACATTCATATTTGGTATGAAAGACTTAAATAATACAGAAAAATGGGAGAGAAGATTAGCCTTCTGAACAAAGGAAATAGATACAGGCCTATGCACTATATAACTCTCAATGTTCAACACTCGACAATACACTTCAATATGATGCCTAAATTGCATTCATAATAAAGGGAAACATAACTACTCCCTCCATTCCAAAACTAGAGATACATCTCTTAAATGGCGACTTTTACAGATAAATTTATGTTTCTAAATGTACCCTTAGTATTAGCTAAAGTTTATTAGTGGTGGTGTGATGCTAGAAATAGCAGCAACAAGGTAATGGCAAAATTAGAGATATCATGTCACTTTATAGTCTTAAAACAGAAATGCAACTCTTTTTTTGGAATAGACTGAAAAGAAAAACTTATCTCTAATTTTGGAACGGAGGGATTAAAACTTATGAGCAAGACAAATTGTAAAGTGAAGTGCGGAAACACACCCGACAGATCCAGGGGTAGTTTTTTATGGAACCAAAGCACGTCGCATGCCAATTACAGAACCAAAAACCAGATATCTTATGTCTTATTAAAATTTGAAGCCTTTTGGCAAGTGTAAGAGTGTTCTTTTTCTTTGAGGGGGGCGGGAAAGAAGGCCTTCTGCAGTTTTTTAGCCCATGACATGGAGATGAGATTAACCAAATAAATAAATTTTAAGAAACAGAAGTGGTTTAACAATAATCGCCATTAAAGTATGACAAGTTCAAAAGAGGTACCATTCCTTGCTCGAGAGTAGATATTGGCGTTGGCAGCCTAAGATCAGCTACAAGTCCTGGCAAAGCTCGAGCAAGACATCCAGCAAGAGTTTGCTTAATTTCAGAAGAGCGACCATCCATATGTAGAATTTTATGGGGGTACTCCCTTCCATTAACAGTTAGATATTCTTCATGGAAACTTTCATCCCGGCCATATATGTAAGCCAAAGAAGACGATGATATCCAGGCAAAGAGTGCCATGAACATTGTTGCAAATGGTGACAACTGATAAGACACAAAATGTGAAAGGTACTCCAACACAATTATTTTAGGGGAAATAAGTCAATAACTGAAGGTCGATATACTTACATTTAAACTAAATCCCTCTGGTGGATTGTCATACCAAGAATCCTCAGAGTCAAAAAAATCAGAATGTGAAATCCCCTGTTTACTTGGCCACTTTATAAGAGCTGGTTCTATGTCCACATCCATCTCCTCCTGAGGATCCGCTTCAACCACATTAGGAGGTTGCGGCAATAAAATGATTCCAGCTTCAGAAACTGTATATTACATGTAACGAGAAATAGAAGAGTGAACATTATAGATAAAAACCTGAATAGGATGTCAAAACTGAACCAAAGTTCCAAACACAAAGTTTGTAAAGATGAACAATACCGGCATCAGGGACATCACAGACTCCAGATGCAACAGCTTCTGCTGCTTGGCTCAGTGCTAGTGCACAAGCTTCTGCTGATGCAAATCGCGATGAATTATCATCTTCTTTCAAGTTTGAATGGCTGAACCCTTTGGCAGTATCTTCCAATTCACTAATTTCACAAAGACTTCTATTGCCTGCAGTCTTCGCATCAGCCCACGTAACAGAGCGAGTTACTTTCTTTGAACTTGACGATTTTAGAGAAGGTCTGAGCACACTGGCATTAGATTGAACTGCTTTTCCGGTATAGGATCCCTTTTCGGCTTCTGTAGCATCCACACTAGGGCAATTTTTGCGTCCGGAAAGGCCATTAGATACTTCTGATATATGAAGCTTGTCATTCATGTCGATTACAATCTTTTCTTCATTTAGTTCTTCAGGTTTACTTTTAGAACTTCTTGGGGGATGATCATATGGTGTGCCCACTGCGGTGAGCTGATTATCCATTTCTTTAAAACTCACTTCTCTTTTTGATTCTTTAGCTTTTGAACTGGAGCCATTCTCCGTTAGAGGCGATGGTAGTTTTGAAATGCTATACTCATCTTGAGTAATTATAGTGCTCATGAAGTCAAACTCTTTAAACATCGTGTCTTTTTCCTTGTCTGGCTTGATATAGCTCGGTCTAGACACTGCCATGAACAATATTATTTTAAGCTCAGTTAGCAGAAAAGTATAAATTTTAATGAAACCAATAGATACTTCATTCAAATTGAACAAGAGCAATATCAACAAGATTAAACTAATCTAATAAACTATATCGGCGCAAGTTAAGGAATGAGATAATTTATTTTAAAGACTTGTCTACCTTCTTTCCGATTTTTCGAATGTGAGGCTTTGGTATTATGATCTCTCCGCGGAACATAGCCTTCAATGGCATTCGATGGACCTATCCACTCCTCCATCGAAACTTCCCCGACATTAGTATCTTCTTTTTCCTGAATCTTCAACTCCGATAACCCTAAATCTCTGTTCCTCCCCAACTCATCCTCTTTAGGATTTACACTTATTTCTTCAAACAATCTCAGAACTTCATCAAGTTTTGATGGGTGAAGAACTGAACACCTTTCTTCCTGCAGACCCCCGGCAAATGCTCGACTATTAACAACACAACTGGTTGAACAGTACATGTATGTTTCATGAAGATCATAAACCTTATGCTCCTTCAACGAAATGCGGTATCGTCCCTTTCTTCCTGGTCGTTCAAAAGGCAAAGCATTGTTGCAAAGTGGGTAGCCACACATGTTTGCAATTGATCTCTCAGTAACAACATCTTGGTAGTCGCTATGAGACATTAAGGATCCGGCAGCAAATAGTTGACCTTCATCACGGATGCCATTGAAGAGACAAAGTTGCAGCTTATGGATGGCTTCTTTCACAGGGACTAGTCCGTCCTTGGCCATGTGAGAAGCTTTACTGACACAAAATATAAGATCTGCTGCAGAATTAGCATAAAATCTAGAATAATTTAAGTATTTTAGGTAAGTAATTAGATAAGATAAACAAACTAGAGTACAAATAGTAGAAATCCCCAATCTCCATAGGTAGGAGGAATTTATAGAGGTATCCAAGAGAGTTTCCACTGTCCTCTGATTCTTGCTTCTTATTTATAAATGTAAAATAATCTTATGATGATAAATATCTTATTGATACTATCCTGTATCCACTTTCAAAGCAATTCAAGAGGCACGAATTTCACGATGTGCCTTGCTGTAAAACAATATTGTTTTGCAATACTCATTGTTTTCCAACTATTTGTTTTCCTAGAAAAAAAAGAGTAGATTCTAACTAGTAGTAACAAGTTTGGAGAATCCATATTTAAAAATATATATATAACTTTCAAACTTGTGCCATTCACGTGTTTTAAATTCTATGCCAAAAGTATGTCGTTCCTACATGAAGATAGTGTTCTTTAATACTGTTTTTCTTCCTACAAGAATTGCCTTGTAGATGCTAAAGAAGTAGTCCTACAAGAATTCCTACAATAATTCTATGCTACTATTTAGAAGTTATTTCCTTTGTACAACTGCACAATGGTCATATTTCATATTTTTTAAAATCCATATCATTATTGTATCTTGCTTTTTGACTTATTACTTACAAGAGGATAAATTAGAGTATTACAATCTTTTAATTAAATGATTATAATAGAAACTAAACAAGAAAATGTTAAGCTTTTCACATTCTTTTAATCAAACTCAAACACATATTTTGATAACTAAATGTAGTTAACTTAATGCTAGATAATTTATAGCATATTCATAAAGAAACAAACATAACAGACCATATAAGTTTTCAATCACTATAGTTCTTAACAAGAATAAGAATACAGCCATAACGCACTTGTATAACACTTATAATTCTTCACCTTATTGATAAATTGGTGAGAAGGTTATAAAAATCACAGAAAAATTCCATGAGTATTATTATAAGTAGAAGGCTTTACTAACCCTTTAAACCCAAAGAAGAGTACTTATCATCAAGGTTTGGTTTTGGTTTTGGTATATACCAGATTATACTTTAAATGCTATGGAGCTGAGCTATGTGGCTATACAAATGAAGGTGGTTCCATTTCCAAGTCAATTTTTCCGATTCCTCTACCAATTCCTTGCAACGACTTGGTCAAAGCTATTATAGTTTTGTTCAATATTTTTCAAATTTGGTAATTTATCAATACACCACTAAGCTTAACGAGTATAAATTGCTCATAGGAATCACAATCCTTGCATCAATTACTAAATACAAACCGATAGACAAACATAAATTAGACAATTTTGCAACGTGCACTGCATATTAATATCCGCTGTTCACGTAATTACATATATCGAGAGGAAATCGAAATGAAAAAAAGTCGTGTTTCTCGTTAAAGGTAGGGTTTGAGAGTGAAAATGAAAGCTGTGAAAATACCTAAATTTGTGCAAAAATAATCTTCCGAGCGGACTATGGAGTTCCTCGAGTACACAAAAATTTCTCCACTTTCACTCTGAAATTCGAAGTGTATTAGAATGGAGTTCCTCCAAGAGGGAAGTGATAATCAATGGCATGATCGAGTTATTTGTAATTATTAATATAGGACAGGGCTGGCTGCGAAGCCAACATGCTCATACCGCTCGGCTTACTTATTCAACAGTTTCCTATCCCTGCTCAGAAGTGTTATTTTAGGTCATTTATTCAATTTTTCCGCTATGTTTCTTACATTATTTTTTAAATAATAAAATTTAATATTTAAAAATTTCGACCGTCAAAATATCAAATTAATAATAATCTTATAATTTATAAAAGAGAGTATAATTTATCAATTATATTCCACCGTAAATTAATTTTTATTTATTTTAAATTTTAAATAATTTATGGAGTGAATATTGAATGGATTGTAATTGTAAATGTACATAAGATCAATATTAACTTTTAAAAAGTTAATTTGTGATATTTTTAAATTTAATATGATTCATTTAAATTTTGAAAATAATAATTTTATAATTAATAGTACTTTTATAATATTTATAATTATATTGACAAAAATTAAATAAATTTGATATCTAGAAGCTTTTGCACTTATTGTGATTTTTTAGAGGTTACACATAATGAATTGGCTTGGTCGAGACTAATATTGAGTTATTTAGATTTGATTGAGTATAAACTAAAATTTAATGAAGTTTTATTTAGCTATCGAGTCGACTACGATCTCAAATCGAGTCTGAGCAATTTAAACTTTTTAAACGAATATGATCCGAGTATCAATATAAAATTATAATTTGAGAAGGTTCGAGTAATTTATCAAACTTTAAAATTTGCCCATATTTGAATCATTTATATTTCGAGTCGAGTTCGAATCAAACTTTTAGTCGAGAGAGTACGGATCGAACCCGAACTGTTTGCTCATTTTACTGCCTTAGTTACACAAGCTTGAAAATCTTATTCATTTTATAAATGATTTAGTTTGATTTGTTTAATTCACAAAAGTAATAATTTTTTTATTTTAAAATTAAAGATATTATTTGACTTTTAAGATCAAATGATAACACATTAAATTTTAAATTAATGTGAATTTGTTTAATTTTGATTGATACATTTATTATAATTGTATAGTATATAACAAAAATTATTAATCATAAAATTTATTTTATTTTAAAAATTTTACGAGTCATGCCAATATTTAAGTTTAATATTTCGACCTTAAAAATCAAATTATTATATCTTTAAATTTGGATTGAATGAAATATTTAATATCACGTAAATGAATTGTTCATTAAATTCACTTTCTCTCACTACCATCTTAATTATTTATTTTCCATTTTCCCTTTCTTATGTAAAGTTAAGTTAGTTTGACTTAACTCAAGCTCGACTCTTTTTTATTTAATTAAATTTTAACTTTGTTCTCAAATGAAACTTGATTGGGTTCTCTAAATTCGACTTATTAAATAAATCAAATTCTATAACAAATTTCATGTTCACTTTAACTTAAAACTCCACACAATTTCAACATCACATGCCAAAGTTTCGATTTGACTTATTTACAAGCTCAAAATTAAAATATGCAAGTGAATTTTGGTATTTCATCTGACACAAAATTGATAAATCCTAAAAAAAATTAAACATGAGGGACTGATTATGTAAATATGTAAATCTTTCTCCTTCCATCCTAACCCTTTAAATAGTGGATTGTAGGAACTTTCTTTTGTTTGTTTGTTTGTTTTTTGAATATTTCTATGGTGCCAACTGCCAAGATTTTAAAAGTTAAGATTACACACTTTTAGTCATAACATGCCACAATTTCTTTAAATTTTAGTTGATCAAAAAAGATATTACTAAAATATTTTTAACATAATAATATATTATTTCATATTTATGATTAATAAAAGTTCCACAACACCAAGTTGACCTGATCTTAACAGCACACATCTTAATACATTTTAACGGCCCACATTTTTGTATTAAAAAGTATTCTGAATGGTTAATACAAAAATATGAGTAGTTAAAATACATTAAAATGCAATCAAATTAAGATGAGTATTACAAACTAGAAAACATAAAGAGACATGGAGTTCATAGTTAACCATCATACCACTAGAAAATTCAGAACCTACCTACTTAATGTCACTAAATTGCTCCTAGAATATCATAATGCAATTTTGTAAACTAAACTTGAGTTGAAGCTGTACTTGTGTCAGTGAAGCTGAAGCAGCGTACAAAAGGAAATCCAGCTGCCTTGGGCCGAGATAGAGCTCCCAAAATAGCCAGAACCTCTCCTTCGAAACTGCAGGCACAGACTACCTTCCATCCGGTACAATATTCAACAAACAAATCCAGCTTTTCTTCCACTATTCCTAATCTACTCATTAATCCTAGATTTGCAAGCATCTGGAACTGCCAGTAGACAGATAAAAGATATAATTAAAATCCTGTAGCATTCATCGAGATTGCAGAAAAATAAGCATTTATTCTTTAGATCTCAAGAACCAAAATAAATAAAGCATCTTATACAAATAGATATCAGATCATCAAGTACCATCAAATTGAAAAAGTATTAAAATGCATGTACTACCAATACTGCCAGTCAGTAGTTAATAGCAACGAAGAGTGACTCTTCCACAAATAACTGGCACATGGAAATGTCTCCTTCAGCAAATTGTCCATGAAGTGGATACAAGATTTTAAAAATTGATTGCAGAGAGAATCTAAATGTTTCTCCCCAACCGGTAACCTGATGATGACTACGACCACCTCTTGCAGCACTGGTGCAGTTTAGTCTTGCCTTCACACGCATGCAGGGGTGCATAATTAAAAGTGCGGAAATGTAAGTTTTATTAATAAATCATTATAATTGAAAAACAAAGATCAAATCCAGGTAACTGCTATGATGCAAATCTTCCCCATTACGAGAAAGTACCATGACACGAAGAACAACTAGACTAAATAAGAACCTATAATATGGCATCATGTAAAAGATAAATCTGCTAATCCACAAGATACTTGGTGCTTTGTTATAGAGAAATCATTTCTGAGAAGGGGATTAATAGAAATAAAGATACAAAAACACCAATTACTGCAAATACTAATGCAAAGACGTTTTTATAAGCAACACTTACTGGCCATGCTATTATGTCCCAGTATGAACAGTTTATATATGTATAATTTAGAGAAACACATACTCGATACTTGGAACCCATAACTATATTCAGAGTTTCAGACCATTGAATGTTACCTGGCAATTGAATTATTAAAAAAAATTAAAGAAAAACCAAAGACAGGAATAACTAAATGCAACATCATCTGTCAAATTTAGTAAGACAGAATGGTAAAAAACACAAAATCATATTTTCAATACCTCTGCGAAAACGAAATCATTGTCAAATCTTGCTCAAACAGCTACTTCTAGAGATATTATTGACACTTTTTATACGAATTTACACAAAGGAAAAGCACGGGAGAAAGAGAACTCTCACCCGTTCACCTCAATCTGGCCCTCTTAGAGAGGCTGCCGCCACCTGAAGGTCTCCTCTCAGGTGCCCGAGACTTCCCGAAGGCCTTTGATTTTCTTCTATTTCTCTCCTCTTCACTGTCTGATTCAGCTCCTTTCTCTCTATCTGCATTGCTTGCTTCCCTTTCCAACTCTTCCCATGTTTTTCCTTCTTCCTCTTCCGAGACTTCCTCAGAATCATCTTCCTCGTCCTCATCAAACTCCACCAATGATGCGCTGTCGTCATCATCGTCATCTGACTCTGAGTCACATTGAACATCAGAAGGCTCATAACCTTGGTCCGACTCCTGCGAGTTTTCAGAATCTGAATCACTAACCTCCAAGTTCAAAAATTCCCATCCACCCTCCTGAATAAAGTGTTCTGGGTCATCGGTGATTGTCTTCAATATTGTTTTCCAATTCATATTTAGCCTACTCTCATAGTATTTAATATCTGTTGTATCAAGCCACTCCTTGATGCCATCCAATGACGACGAAGGGATCAAATCAATCCGGAAGACATCTAACTTATAGTCCTTAAAAACAATTGCCATATCAAAGTTCTTCTGCCCAAGCCCAACTCTTTCCAGGTTAACAATTTCGATCTCACTTAAAGAAATTAACAGGAATGGTGTCTCTACGAGCTCAACCAGACAGCTTGAAGTTGGGACAATAAAGGCAGAGGATTTGTGCGGTACCCCGTGGAAGCCAAGCTCTCTTAATGGCTGATCAAACTCCAAATCAAGTGATTTGAATTGAGGTTGTCCCCATAGATCATTCACACGGTTCACAAAATTCTGGAAATCCATATTAATTTTGTTTTTCCGAGCCCTCTCCCGCTGCTCTTCCTCGATCTCATCAGGGTCATAGGCAGATCTCTTTCCACCTCCGATCGTCTGGACCACATCCATCACTTCACAATAGAACTGAACATCCTTAGTTTTCTTGTTTCCCACCATAATGTGGTTGTGCATGTGGAAGTGGAGGAGAGAGATCATTTCCTTCTCTGCTGGCTGGAAGAATGCATGCTTTATGTTAGCATACATCACATCCACACGCTCATCAGACCGCGAAGTTGAATACCGAAGTCCATTTGTGTGTGCTTCTAGTGTACCTGTCAGCTTTCTACCACGGCCACCGAACACGGGACGGATCCATTGATCAGCCCTTTCTGATTCCCGGGAAGCATATTGCCTGCGAAGGGTTTTTATTATTTGCACAACTTCACTACTGTGCCTTGGGTCCCTAGTTCGAAAGAAAGCTTCCTTGACATATATGGATCCTTGGAACTTCAAAGTGTTCAAATCATGTGGATTAAAGGGAGTACCAGGTACGTTAAATATTAATCGGATATAGCAATTACGACTGGTATCCTGCTGGCTAGTAACACTCTTCACAGTGGCAACATGAAATGGAACCATGCAGCCATAAATTGGCAATAGAATGGAATCATTTTTCTGATCTATTTGAATAAGTAAGCCTCTCGGAGGAGGTAAATCATTAACATTCTTATATGCAACCAATTCACCAGAGGATTTCATGGCACCACGATTATCCACTGTTCCAGAGCATCCACCTGTGAGTCTCCTAGCAGTTTCTTCATTCTTTTGGCGGGCAAGCTCTGCTTGATGCTGCCTTCGTAGCTCCTCCCTTGACATCTCCTGATTAACCGACCTAAGCGTTGCCTTAAAAGAATTTGCATCGACGTCATTACCTTCTGCTTTGGCCTTCGGACGCTCTTCTTCTTCCTCCTCCTCCTCCTTCAATGAGTATGCGACATCCTTCATAGCTTTGAAGCTTGCATAAGTTACCACTTCAGGAGCATTTTCACCTACAATAACTGTATCGGCAAGCAACATGGAAACCTTTTGGGTCTTTGGGTTTTTGGTATCAGTCAGCAAATTCTGAAAGCCAAGCGACACATTAAAAACAATGCCAGCTTTCAACACCCTATCATTTTTGCCATTCAGACTTAGTACCGACTCACGAAACTCAAGGCCAATTCCTGTTCCTGCTGATCTTGTCAGGTTTGCAACCAATTCAGGAGCATCCTTCTCAACTATGGAAAGGGCTGCTTGGTAGGCAGCACCAACCTTATTCCCTGGTTTCAAAGTACTAATTGCTGCTTCATGGGCCTTAAGGAGGACCTCGTAGACCTTAATTTGCAGTGAGTTAGCATCTATTAGAAAAGTACGGGCAATATTTGAGCAGTAGCTACTGTAACGAGACCCGATTGCACATAATATCACACTAGTAGAATCATAGTAGAGGTTCAGATCGTTACTTGATGCACTTGGTTTGAGATCAAATTCTCCTCCACTCTGAAAAATTGGAGGATAGCAGATATCAACATTCTGTGCCCTCAGCTTCAACTTGATCCTTGCAGCTTCAACAATCACCTTCTCTGTCTCAGTCATCAATGAAGAATGGGAAACCTTTTTCTCCTCATCAATGACCTTTTCCAGCTTTGGGACCACAAAATGCTTCATCACCAATGAAGTCAAATCAGCAGCTTTCTTCACATATGTAATTTCATCACTGTCCTTCACAGCAAACAGGTCTGAAAAGCCGTTTGATATATCAGTGAGCATAAAATTCTCATTCTTTAATCTATCAGCCCATGTCTCCAAAAGATTCCCTTCAGGAGCCTCTCTAGCTATGTGCCCAACAACAGGGGCATCATCACCATCAAATCTTGATTGAGCACGTACAGCACGAAATATAGCATCCATTAATGTAGAACCATCATCATTTTTAGTCTTTACATGCATCACAACTTCAGCACCCACAGACTTCTTAGCATATCCTTTCACAGCTTTAAGTAAAGAGGCCTTCTTCTGGCTACACAAGAAATGGATCTACTTCTTCATGAATACCATGATTGTATCTGGGAACTCATATCCAACTAACCAGATATTCAGAGCTGATGATTTTAGATACCGCAAATCCTCTGATGGCGGAGGAGTTGCTACTGTAAGAACTTCAGAAGAACCCCACATATCATTATTGTATTCACTCCAGTGAGAATATAACATCTTTAAACGCTTACTGAAGATATCAAAATCAATCTTATAAGCACCTGCCGCTCCATTGCTGTTTCTTTGTTCAGTCATTGCATATAGTATAAAATTTATCTGCTTTTGAAGGTAATCGGAAACTACGATACAAAGCATAAAATTGTCAGTTTGCTATTTCTCATCTATCAGGGAAATGCAAACCTAAATTAAACTTTTTTCAAGTCAGATCTAAGGGCCTTAAGGCGAGCCAACTACTAAATGGTGCAAAAGTTACCAACCAGTTATACACATGCACTATAAAGAGAACTCAGAAATAAACCCAAGAGTCTCAACTCTACATAATTAGCATTTCCAAAACCTAATAGTAACGGAATAAAATAAATATCAGTTCAAAACTTCAAACACCAAAACATAACTCCCCTAAAAAACCATATGCTCTGGTCCAAATTTTAAATTCTTTAAACAAATAGGGCTCCTTTAAACTTCAATACACAATTAGGGTCTCCTAACCTTGATAATATGAGGGGGAAATCCAGCATTACTTCAAATCAACAAAGACCCACACATACCCCAAATTTTATTTTATTTTAAAAAAACATTTTATGATTCAAATTTGAAACTTTTTACTTGATTAGGGTTCACCAGGCTTGGGAAAGTAAAAAGATAATTCCAGAATCACTTCAAACCCTCAAAAACCAAAATTTTCAAAATAAATGTTTTGATGCAAAAATTCGAATTTCAAGCAAAATTTGGTGTTTCCGTAAGTTAGGGATACTATAGAGGCCTCGTAATCAACAAAACAAACAAGGAATTAACTTACATTGCTTGAGTCAGTAAGTGGTCCTCGGATTACAACGGCGAACCCAGAAGCTAATTAGGGTTCTCTTGTGATTAAAAACGCTAACGAAGAGTTCTTATAGAACTATTAAACGACCTAGGGCTTCAAACAATACTAAGGGCAGGAAAATAAAGATCAAAGAGAGTATATAACAGAGAAATTTGAAAGAATTTTTCTGAAAAACAGTAAGGTTTTCATAAATTAGAGTAAAGAACAAGAATTATTATGAAGAAATTAAGATGAATTAATTCGAATCGGAGAATATTTGAGGCGTGAAGATGAGAGAATAGAATGAGAGGAGCGAGAGAAATAGAGAGGGGAAAGAATGAATTAACTAGCATCGAATAGAATGGAAACTAGCTATATATAGTGCGAATATTCAGAAAACAATCCTAGATATTAATTACTGGATTGCCACCACGTCTGTGAGACGATGACTTAAAAGTTAAAACGCCCTCTATCGGTAATTACTCGATTGATAAGGGTAGTTACGTAAATTAATAACTTCGTCGTTGATGCAGGAACCAAAGTACGCGCGGAACGATGTCGTTTGAGTTTGGCCCGTAGTTTTGCAGTGCCAACTTAAATGGCGGGAAATAAGGTTGTTTTTTTTAGTGATTGCTCACTAAATACCGGTGGAATACTATTTATGTATTTTTGATATTTTATATAATTATTTTTTAAATAATAGAAGAACATATATGAAAATATACTATTATTCTGTATCGAGTTTCTAATTTAATTTGCAAAAAATTGATGACATTTTTAACTTTGTATAAAAAACAAGTTTAATCCGTACAAAGTATGAATAAGCTTTAAAAATTATTTAGCGGGCAAATTTAAATATTTGTGCGAGTAAATTTAACAATAACATATTTGAGTTGCAATATTTTTGAAAATATATATGATATGAGTAGTTTGTTATATTCAACGAAATCTTGTTATAATTTGATATTACTAATAATAGACAAGCTCTGAGTATTTGGTTTAGTAGACTAAAAACCAATACATGTATATATATAGTGTATTTTAAATAGAAATTCGGTTATCATGATAAATTAATCAATTGAATAATATAGTACTGACACGCAGAGATATAAATTATTTTTCGATCTGCGTGTCGATAATGTATTGATCAATTGATCAAAGTTAACTTTATGTTAACCGCTGCCCTGATCAAATAGCATGCATAAAACTTGTCTTTTAGTCTCCCATGGAACAATGATGTACAAAATAATATCTCGAAACATTTTGAAAAATGATACATATTACAAATGTTTTGATTGACTATTTGATTTCTAGTTACGTGGTGATAACTATTAGTGGTAACTTTTTTAAAGAGGTGTGTAATAAGTGGTGGCCTTTGACAATTATAATTTATTTAAATCTCTATTATGATCCAATTGAATTCTCAAATTTTTTTTAGCAATATTGACATATTTTGTCCATGTTACTTGCATCAGTTTGGTTCTTGGTTTAATACTTGTTCCAGCTAGACAAGAAGGGGAGGTAATATGAATCAACAATGATACTATCACATAAAAAAAGGTCACATAATGCTCACATACACACACATGCATACTGTGGCCTTCGCCTGACATGTAGGGCCCGCAATATGCATGTGTGTATATGAATATTATGTGATTTTTTTTATGTGATAGTAACATTATTTAATATGAATTACTCTAAACAGATAGTAACATGCAGCGGCTTAATGGAATGGATTGGTACTCATTGGAGTACATTGTAAAATTTTCTATGCTATTTTTAGATATTTCTTACCATAATTTTCAGACTACAGATATCTCAGTTTGCATAGGCATTGCAAAAGGGAAAAATAACATGTATCTTGTTAGAATTAGATCACACACGCACACAACAATAAAAAATTAACACAAAAATTTACGTGATTTTTCAATTTGGATAGTCCACGGGAGCGGCGGCGTTCTTTTATTATTCACTGAGTTATATATGGTTTTACAATAGAAAGTATATATAGCTGCTACTCCTATTCCAACTCTAATTCAACTTTTTGTCTGCCTCCGGCGCTCCCAGCGGCGCGCCACTATAGAATCTTGTTCGCGTCCGGCGCTGCTCATAAGCCTGTTCTGGCGCGACCCGTGCTGCCTTTACAGTACAGTGGGAGGCGTACCCCGTGCCCCATGCTAGTGCTTCAGAACTCTCACCGATCCTAGCGCGCCCCGCGCTACTCATAAGCCTGTTCTGGCGCGACCCGTGCTGCCTTTACAGTACAGTGGGAGGTGTACCCCCGCACCCTCCCAACCTTCGGTTCACATCTTGATGGGTTAGTGCTTCGCTCCGCTCCGCACTTAGCCTTTTTCAGGAACTTTTCAATTATGAGCCATAAGCCCCAACAAATCCATTAATTCATCTTCATCTTCATCTTCATATATGATCATATATATTTATCATCATCTTCTTCATTTTATTCATAATCTTAATCATAATCATCATCTTCATCTTCATCTTCATCTTCTTCATAACAATATTCATTATTCATATCAACATCCTTGAAAGCCTTGGAGCATTTAGAAGTCACCACTTATTGATAATCCTGATTCCTGACCAATAATAACCGTACGTATCAGCAATATATCAACATAGAAACTTTTTCTGTCTTCGGATTTGTAGTACCAGTCTTCAAATAATGAAACGAACAAACGCTCATCGATTTGAAATCAAATTCCCTTCCGCTGGGGAGTGATTAGCATGAAGTTAATTTTGATCAATTACGAAGGCGGGAGGTGATCTCTTTCTCTGCGTGTATTAGTCAATTGACCTACTTACTATAAAGTTAACTAAATCCAAAAAATAAGAGGATAGCATATATCAACACGCTCACTTCGCCATTAGTTTAACATTAACATTAGCCTTAATTTGTCCACCCATTGAAAATAAACTTCTTTCAAGTTAGATCTAAGGCCCTTAAGCCAACTACTTTACTTGTACACATGTACTATCTATCTGTCTGGAGAATTCAGAATCCTACATAATTAGGGTTTCACAAACTTGATGATACACTCATACGCATACAACCTCTATTATACAAAAAAGGTCTCATCTGTTAATTTTTTTTGTTCCATAAAAAGAGTTTTTTGATTACTTGAAGTTATAATTAAAATTCCGGTGTGCAATATTAGCTGTGTTCAACAGAAAGCTACCTAATGAAACATTACAAGGAGTATTAATTATTTAATATAATTAAATTATTTTCTAATTTGTGCACTGATTTTGGTTAAGCTCTACCGCGTACGTAACGTACTCAAGATTAGCTAATAATAATTAATTGAGCTACAGGCTAAAGTCAAAATAATCCTCAGGAGAAATCTGTTTTATATTTTTTGTTAGAGGACTGTTTTGTAATATTCTATCGTCCTCTTGGATGCCAGTCGAAATGTTTAAAATTATGGACAAAGTTGGTCTGAATATTATTTTATAAAACTCACCTTACTGAATGAACAAAGTTGATATTAAGGAGGAATGCTATTTAAGGAGAATGCTCTTGATCCTTACCGACATATATATATATATATATATATATATGATCACCCCTTCATTGCCTCCATCAACTTGTTCTACTACTTAAATATTCCTTCTCATCATACTATTAATTTCTTCTGATCATCCGATCGATACGATTGCTTTTTGATTACTAAATGATGAGCCCTAGAATTCGATTAGCGAAATCGCGCCTTAGCTTGCTTATTTTTTTCACTATATCTACATTAATATTGTCCACTGTTTCATTGGCATCCCTGGAAATTGGCTTCTACAGACAAAGTTGTCCGTTGGCAGAGGCAATTGTAAGAAAAGCAGTGGAGAAAGCTGTGTCCCAAAATCCTGGCATAGCTGCAGGCCTCATTAGAATGCATTTTCATGATTGTTTTGTTAGGGTATGTGCATGCTTTTCCAAAACATATACATATTACATATATATATAACACCAAAACATATGCCCACAAACAATTCATCAGAAAAAGAACATCCAGCTAATAATCCTAGCTTGCGAGGTTTTGAAGTGATCGATGAGGCTAAGGCCGAGCTAGAAACCATATGCCCACAAACAGTCTCATGTGCAGACATTCTAGCATTTGCTGCTCGCGACAGCGCCTTCAAAGTGGGTGCCATAAGCTACATTGTCCCATCAGGGCGTCGAGATGGAATAATATCCCTCAAAGACGAACCTTCTCAAAATCTCCCTCCTCCTTCCTTCAATGCCAAACAACTCGAGGAAAATTTTAGGCAGAAAGGACTTTCACTAGACGAAATGGTCACCCTATCCGGGGCACATTCAATAGGAGTGTCACATTGTTCTTCGTTCACAAACCGACTTTACTCTTTCAATTCTAGTCATCCACAAGATCCTTCATTCGATAAAAAATTCATTAGGTACCTTAAAAGGAAGTGCCCTCCTTCAATAAATCCTACTACGCCACTTGATGTTCTTACGCCAAACAGATTGGATAACAAGTATTATGTGAATTTGAAGAATAATCGCGGAGTATTAAGTTCAGACCATGCTCTAGTGAGTAGCGCTGCAACCGCTGGGATGGTGAAGAACAATGCAGTGTTTGGTGTGAATTGGGCTAATAAGTTTGCAGCTGCAATGGTGCATATGGGTTCAATAGATGTTCTTACGACTAGCTCACAGGGTGAGATTCGGAACAATTGCAGGGTTGTGAATTAGTATTGTAGGTGCATGGTCTTCTAATTGTGTACCTGACACAATATTGAAATTCTTTTGTATTTTGCTCGCTTGGGACAAACATTAATATGTGGATGTTAATTAATTAAAAGTTAAAGTCAAATGAGACTCTCGTTTTAATAACAAACTTAGTTATGATGAATGATTATGACATTCATCCGTGTAATCAATTTGGCTAACCGTTTAGGTTAACTCATTTCACGAGCACCGTGGAAATACATGCCACTCAATCAAAGAAAGATGATAGAGAGTTGGCCGAAATAGGCACTCGGTAAGTAATCAGTCTTTGTCATTTTTCTTGCTAATTAGGTATGGGCCATCTTAAATCCACTAACGATGCAATTAGAAAGACTATATAAATGGTTAATACTTAATGGGGTGGAGGAGATCAGATGATCAGACTCTTTAATTTAAAGCCAAAAGACAATTTTACCCATCATGCGCAAATATTTTAATACCCATGGAGCAGCATATTCAAGGGTGTAAACGAACCGAGTCGATCTGAGTATTGAGTTGCTCAGATTTGGTTCACAAAATTTATCGAGTATAAAATAAGGTTTTATTGAGGCTCATTTAGCTTCCGAGTCGAGCACGATTTCGAATCGAACTTAAACAGTTTGAACTTTTCAAACGAATATGATCCGAGTATCAATAGAAAATTACAATTTGAGCAGGTTCGAGTAATTTATCGAACTTTAAAATATGCTCATATTTGACTCGGTCATTTATATATCGAGTCGAGCTTAAATCGAACTTTTAGTCGTCGTACAAATCGAGCCCGAACTGTTTGTTCATTTTACACCCTTAAACATATATATATATATATATATATACAAAATTGATCAGGTCCGGACTCCCGGACCTGATTAAATCCGGACCCAATTTTTTTTTTTTGTAAAATAACTAAAAAAAAATATTATGGAACTGAAATTTTTCCATAATACAGTATTTTGGGTGTGTTTTTAATACCTACACCAACCAATGTATGTACAGTCTGCCCAGACTGTACAGACATATTTTGTTATAGGCATCCAAATTACGCCCAAAACACTGTATAATGTAAAAATTTCAATTCCATAATTTTTTTTTAGTTGTTTCAAAAAAAAAACAAAAAAAAAAGGTCCGAATTTTAAACCTGTCCGGACTCCCGGACAGGATCCGGCCTATATATATATATATATATATATATATATATATAGAGAGAGAGAGAGAGAGAGAGAGTCCGGATCAGGTCCGGACTCCCTGATTTTAACAAAATTCGGACTTTTTTTTTGCATTTTTTTAAAACAACAAAAAATAAAAATTATGAAACTTGAATTTTTACACACTACAAGAAAAACCTCTATCAGCGACCAAAGTTTTCAGCGACCGCACTATTTGGTCGCTGTTGATGGTAATAGCGACGGTCATCTGCGACCGGTATTGTTTCTAGTCGCTAGTTTATATCAGCGACTGGTATTGTTTCTAGTCGCTAGTTTGTATTTTTCCATAATACATTGTTTTGGGTGTGATTTGGATACGTATAACAAAACATGTCTGTACAGTCTGGGCAGACTGTACATACATTGGTTGGTGTAGATATTAAAACACACCCAAAACACTGTATTATGGAAAAATCTTAGTTCTATAATATTTTTTTTTAGTTGTTCTACAAAAAAAAAATTTGGGTTCGGATTTTGATCAGGTCCGGGAGTCCGGACCTGATCTGTGTTCTATATATATATATATATATACAGAACCGATCAGGTGAGGGCTCCCTTACTTTGTTAAAATGCGGACTTTTTTTTGTTTTTTTTTGATTTTTTTTAAACAACTAAAAAAAATATTTAATATTTTATGGAACTGATATTTTTTCATAATATAATGTTTTGGGCGTGTTTTGAATACCTATACCAAAAAGTGGTGGTACAGTCTGCCCAGACTGTACATACATATTTTGTTATACGTACCCAAATCACATCCAAAACACTGTATTATGAAAAAAAATTAGTTCCATAAAATATTAAACTTTTTTTTAGTTATTAAATAAAAAAACCAAAAAAAATCAAAAAAAAAATTCGCATTTTAACAAAGTAAAAGAGTCCTTATCTGATCCTGACCCTATATATATATATACTCGTCGAACTGACCATATCAGGGTCATTTCGGTAGTGAGGTAGTAGGGATGCACCTAAAAGTGTTAGTGTAATGGTTTCACATAATATAATATTACTAGCAACAGTTACGTGTCTTCGATACTATGGATGGTGAGATTTATTCCAAATTTTGAACGATTCAGATAATTTATTGAGTGAGCGGAAAATTCAAAATTATTTGTATTTTATTATATAAATGGTAATACAGTTAGACTTATAAAAATGGTACGTAAATTTGAAATTGAATGCATTTTTGCATTAATATTAGGACTGTCCAAAAATAGAAAGACTTGTAGTATAAAATGATTCTGCATGAAGAGAATATTTTTTCATTGCAAAAGAGTGAGACAAAGTGAAAGAAAAAAGAGTTCTTCCTCCGCCCCCTTAATACAAAACGTTTTAGAGATTTTTTGTCTCTTAATATATGATTTTTTAGAATTCTAAGTAAGTATTAATTGTTTAATTTCTAATATTACTCCAAATAATAAATATAACTTTGGTTCTCTCATTATTTTTTACCCAATAAATAACAATCTCTTTTTCCAATACAAGGGTAATATAGACATTTGATATTATATTTAATGTTATACAATCATTTCTTTAATATTTTTGCACAACTCTAAAAAGCCTTCATTGTCACGACAATCTTTTAAGAACGGAGGGAGTATATAAGATGGAGAAGTTAATTTGCTAAGGTGCTACTGATCGTCTTCATTGTCATTATCGTAGTCTTCAAATCGGACGTCGTCCACCGGTCGAGCCCCCAATGGCCCAGCCCCTGAAGTCCTGGTGGTGGTGAAAGAGAAATAAGACTCTGTTGGGTCAGCTGATAGTTGTAATTAATTTGAAGTCTACATACAGTATGCTACTTTTGTGTTTTACTATGGAAAAAGTGATAGCCTCCTTGTAAGTATGTGCTGATTCAAAGCCTTAAAGTTTGTAAGAGAATGCATTAATTATAGGCATAAATATGAATTAATATCCTAAATTATAGGACATATTCCACTTCGGTGATCCACCTTTTAATTTTGTCAATTAGATTATTAAACTATCAATTTTTTTCAATTACACAAATTGAACACGCCGCGTCAGCAATTGCTGACGTGGCTAATTTAAGTAGTGGGGTCTTAACAAGCTTACGTGGCAAAAAAAATAAATTTTTAATCATTAAATAAACTAATCTAATTAAATATGGGGCAAAATAGTCAAAACACAATTTAACATTTCCAATTAAATTAAAACAAACATTAAATAAACCAATATCAATACCCTTCCATACAATCGATCGATCAAACACATAAGCCCCAAATAGCAAACCCTAGCTCAACCGAATCCTCCCTCCAGTCCATCGTTCTCAATGGAGGTTCTCAACCGACGAGGAAGAAGAAGGACTAGAAAGTGAGCTTAGAGTGTGGTCGGAGCCAGTGGAAATAGGAAAATGATTTCTCCGGCTTGAACTTTCCGGGAGTAGAAGGAATAGCGTCGAGGTGAGATAGTCCTCCGGCTCGAAATTTCTGGCTTGATTTCTCCGGCTCTGATCTCTGATACAGTAATGATTGGCTTCGAAGATACAGTCCTCTGTGCTACGAATTGAAAGAAAGCTTCGAAGATCTCGTGAAGGTACAGATGATTTCCTCTGTGCTCGGCGGAGGAACATCCCCATTGCCTTGGGCCAAAGCCCTATTCCGGTCTTCCCTGTCCTTCAACAAAGCCTTGAATCGATCGATTATTGCAGTAGAAATAAGATATGTTTACTTGAATCGATTATTGCAGTATTACTATGATATAAGATATGTTCACTTTAATATAATAATTCAATTATTGCAGTAGAAATAAATTAAAATCAAAACATGTAGCTGCAAAGGGATTTCAATTTTTACAGTAATGTCTCTGAAAACAAACTTTCATCACGCATCAATAACTAAGGGATCTCTCTTCTTCTTCCTTTATAGAGTATATCATTTTTGCGACTTGCTTGATACTTGGCCTATCATCTGGTGAGGCATTTATGCACTTCAAAGCCATCTGCGATGGCATCTATGGCGGTTTTGGATTGGGGTTTTAATTCCAGATCTTGATGTTAGACTGTGTTGGAGGAATTGGATGTTGCTCCTTGATCGAATTGGTCTTGCCGGAAATTGGTTTGGGGTTTGCCAGATCTTGCTGTATATTTTATTTAATTGTATTTTAGTTTAGTTTAGTTTAATTGTTAATTTATTAAGTTTAATTTATGTTTGTTGTGTAATTTTTAAAGTTAAGTTACTTGTGTAATTATTCATATTTTTTTTCCTGTAATTTGCTTGATTATTAATGTTAATTTTATATATCTTAAAATTTTATAATTTATATTATTTATGATTTGACATATTTACCCTTGATGTTTAGAAAATATAATTAAAATAATATTATTTAATTACACATAGGTATTAGTTTGCTTAGTCAGCGCGCCACGTCATCAATTTATGATGTGGCAACTTAAATTGGACCGAAGTGGAAAAAATTGATAATTTAATAACCTAATTGACAAAATTGAAAGGTGAATCACCGAAGTGGAATATGGCCTATAGTTTAGGATAGTAAATCATATTTAAGCCTTAATTATATAGCTATTTAAGAGTATCTCCAGTAGATTGACTATTGGTTGGACTATATTTAGTCCACAGACGTCCTTTAGTCTTTGATCCTTCCGACATATGGATTATCACGTGGACTATCCCATGGACTATAATATAAAAAGATTAAAATAATCAATAAATTCAAAAAAAATTCAAATATAATAAAAAATAATATAATACATAGGAGGATCATAATTTTCCATCTAAAGAATAAATTAAAGAAATATTATCAATAAAAAAATAAAAATCAAATATAATAAAAATATAAATTATTATTTACAAAATACTTATATAATTGTTAAAGGTTGAAATAGTTGATTGCATATTTATAAATTTTTTAATTTTTATTTGTTACTTTTTTATTAGACCTCCTCATCTTTTTCGCCCGCTTGTTTCCTCCTCATCTTCTTCGCCCGCTTGTTTCCTCCTCTCCTTCTTCAGAATCCCCTTTTCCTTCCTCACCATCTCCCTTCTCCTTCCTCATCAACATCTCTCCTTTTTAAATATATTAAAAATTATAGTCTATCAATTTTTATGATATAATCTTTTTGCCTTGTCGGAAAATTTGATGGACTATATTTAGTCCATCTACTGGAGCGAGATATATGTTCCTAGACTAAATATAGTCTAGAATTTGTGACTCCGACACTGCTGGAGATGCTCAAGCTCTGGTTTAGTACAACTAATAGTTACAACTTGTGAAATGTGGTAAGTAATTTGCTAATAAAAAATTACACACTTGAGTTTAATCCATGCAGTAGCTGCTAATATTAAGGAGCATCCAGTTCTACTCAGCTTAATTATTTGTTTGCAGCCCCACTAAATTTTGAGTTTAATCCATACAAAGAGTGGCTCTCTCTGACTTCTCCTTTAGTTGTAATAGTTTTATCTTCATAAATAAGGATAGAGAATGAAAATATGATAATATAATTTATTTATTTATTTATTTGTAAAAATTAATAGATTGCAAGTGAATATTCAACTTGAGACGAATTAAAATAGGGTTTAAATATACTGTTTCCCACTCTATTAGATTTCGGTTTACAAATGCATCATTGAACTGAATTTTTTACAATGAACTACAAATATTTATCAAATCGTAACAAATTCTATTAAATGAGCTGACTTTAAACAGAAGCCTTGCATGTGACTTGCACATGTGAGAGAAAAATTAACTAAATTTGAGTTAAATAAAAAGATTAGTTTCTAAATTTGGGTTAAAAAAAACTCTCTAGATCTCCTCATTCTTACTTCATCATCTTCCTTATCTCATTCAAAGTTCAGAAATCATCTCAACATAAATTCATTAGAAATAATCTCAATACCCAACAAATTCATCTCATCAGAAACCACTAAACACCCGAGGCATTATTATCAATGACATCCAAAAGAGGCGAACTTTGTCAGTGTAAGATTGACAGTAAGATGACACAAGTGATGGATGTGAAGTAGGAAGAACTGATTCATCATTAACAACAATAACAGGAACAAGGGCATTGGATGTACTGATCATGATTTGCTTAATTTTACTACTTTCTTGGTTTACTGTTAATTTTAAATTTTCACCCATTTTAAAAAGATACAGAAATTGAAGTTGGGTGTTTCAATTTATACCTAAATTGTAATTTATTTATTTTCCCTTTTCTTTTTCTGGGTATGTAAATCCTTTCCAGGCGAAATCATTATACACTAGCTCCCAAAATTTATCAAACCAATACGAAAATCAATGATCCTGAGTATATCGTGTATTCTTATTTTTTTTTATTCTTTATATAATATCTATGTGAGTGTGTTATTATTCATTCTTAAATTCTAACAAGGGAATATGTCAAAATCTTCTTGCTGTCATATTTTATTTTAATGTAATTTATATTCCTTAGTAAATATAAAAAAGTTCTTATTATACTCCTAACGGATAGCTATTGAAATAGGAAAGCCTAAAGAATGAATTGCAGAGAAACTCATGAAGCTATAACAAGAGCAAGGCTATAGCAGTTAGTTGACTGTCAGTCAGCTGTTAACTAGTTAGTGAGAAATATGTAATATAGTTGCATGTATTATTATAGCTGTCAAGCTGAGCTTAATTCAAGGAATATAGTTATAGAGTAGTTAGATTCATTCTCTTGCCTTGTTCTTGGATGGTGGGGGAGAAGAGTCATTGCCTCATGGTTAAGTCAGAAAGGAAAGCACCATACAGTACTTGTTATTATAATTAATGCTATTGATGGAACAACAAAAGTAATAAGTCGAGTCAGAAAGATGAGGGATGTAAGCAAACTATATATCAATATAAGCTGAGTAGAAGTAATGGTTTTTAAAGAGTAAATAGTATTTGGTGCCCTGATTAAATTCATGAGTAAGTTCTTATCAGCACAAGTTATATATCACAATTAATTTATTACTATATGAATTATAAATGCACATATATTTCAGCATTGTAACTCATAATTATAGCTACATATTTGTCTTTCATGGTGAGCTACTTCCATCACCACCAAGACTAGGGGCCTCGACTGCTGAGAGTTTTACTGTGGTGGTGGCTTGACAGGTGAGGGAACAGATCCACGGGAACCTGGGCTTGGAAAGGGAAATCCTGGAATATTGGGAAAATTAACCTGGTATATTGGGAAAACATGGAATATTAGGAAAGCCAGGGATATTGGGAAATCCTGGAATATGGGGGAATCCTGGAATATTGGGAAACCCGGGAATATTGGGAAAACCTGGGATAGGGGGAGATGGAACATATATGTGGATAGTTCATAGGGTGATCATCAACCTTCTCTTTGCTGATCTTGATGCTCCTTCCTCCTTCAACAGTAATGTCCATTTTGAAAAGCATAACAATGACAATGAAGATAAGCACCACCTTGCCATTAATATTCTTATCCTATCTTAACACTTCTCTCTTACTCTGTCACTCTCTTTTGCAATGAAGAATAATAGTCTTTTCATCAGGTGAATCCATTTTATAGTTGGAGTCATTCTATTTTGGGAAATCCCCATATGAAATGCAACCCTCCAATTTCAAATTTACCATTTTCACAAGTCCAATTTATTACATTGAAACAATAGCTTCATAATTCAAACCACAACCCTTTTTAAGAATTTTACTTGTTCCAAAATTAGATGTACATTTATTTTTATGTCCGTTCTAACATCGAGATATATTTTTATTTTTAAACTATAAAGTGTGTTGGGATTGACTCATACTTCTGCGGAATCGACGAATGGCCACTACGACAGGGTAGTTGAGATTGGGGATTTATTAGTAGCCCGGTCTTGGGTTAAATTATTGTATTTAGCCTCATGACTAATGAATGTTATAAAAGTTAGGGTTTTCTAGTTACTATAAAAATATTATTTGGTGTGTGGATCATTGTAGAGTGTGTGAAGCGCCTAATGAATACATCAGATAAACATGGCTAGCCAAATTGGCGAACCTGGTATATCGCGTACGTGTTCTTACTTTTATTGTCTTTCATATAATATCTGTATGATTATAATATTATTCATTCTTAAATTCTAACAAAGTGAAATGAAACTCCCAATCTCTAATAACAGAGGGATTACTTCTTAATTACCAAAATGCCCCTTATATAGTCAATTCGAGGAGTATAAACCATACACAAATTCCTAATTTCCTTTATAGAAATTTCAGTTTTAATGGCATTGTTGTTGAATTTAAGATAACAGAAATGATACCGTATATGTATGTATGCTTGAAACTGCAGCTGGCCTAACAAAACCTCAAACCATAGTCATGCATATATATACTATAAAAGCATGCATATATATATATATATATATATATATATATATATATATATATATATAACTTGCCCTATATTTCAGTACCTCTTCCCCGCTTTCCTATTTTTGATTACTTGCTGCAAAAGGGTTCGACCTAAACAAAGAGAGTGGTTAAGTAAAATTTATTACACAGTTTGATGTCATCTTCTATCGGTTTCATTTTTTCTGATATAATTTTCTTTTGTGCTGATCAGGCTTCAGAATCAGTCCATGTTCAGATGATTATGATCAGAGATTAAGTGGCAGTTAGAGATTAAGTGACCAGATGATTTATTAGACGCCAATTTTCCCGCCTGCTTTTTACCATGACTCATATTTAATTGATCTTCAGTGTGGATTGGCCTATTTTCTTTCTCCACTTCCTTAGATTTATCCAACTTATTTGTAGATTCATTTTTTGTTGGAATTATAGGATCACACACATGCACACAAACGATAGAGAATTAAGAAAAACACAAGAGATTTACATGGTTCCCTAATTTGGGTACTCCACAGGCGGCAGCTTATTGCTTATTGATGATTCCTTAGTTACATAGGGCTTTATAATAGATAGTATTTATAACTACTAATCCTATTTCAACCCTACTTCACATTATGTCTCAATTACTCATAATGTCCCTCATTAATAAACAACTTGTACCGTATCGCGTGGGGCTTCGCCCCCTGCGACCTTCGAGTCAACCAATTATGAGTCACAAGTTCCCAACAAAATCTCCACCTTGACGAATAACCTCATCCCTTCAGAAGATACGTTACTTGTTCTATCCAGTCTCGGGGGTAATCCTCCAAACTAACATTTGAAGATATTGATCAAGTCCAAGCAATGCTTGAACTTGTCTGCGGTCACAGTCTTTGTCAACATGTCAGCTGCATTTTCAGAATTATGCACCTTTTCCAATATCACATCCCCAGTAGCTATCAGCTCCCTCACCTTGTGAAACCTTACGCTAATATGCTTGGTCCTTGCATGATACACATGATGCTTTGCCAAGTAAATGCTTGGTCCTTGCATGATACACATGTAAAGTGTCCTTACATACGCTAATATGCTATCAGCTCCATCTTGATCTATGCCCAGCTCATTCACAAAACCCTTCAATCACAATGCTTCCTTGCCAACCTCAGCTAATGCCATGTACTCAGATTCAGTAGTAGATGGAGCTACTAGAGATTGTACCATGGATCTCCAACAAATCGGTCCTCCTGCCAATGTAAATATATACCCTGTTGTAGATCTTAAATCATCCAACCTTCCAGCATAATCCGCATCCACATACCCTACAACTGAAATCTGAGTCTGTTGCTTCGCAAACATAATCCCATGAGTTGTCGTTCCTCTCAGATATCTGAACACCCACTTAACAGCTTTCCAGTGCTCCCTACCTGGATTGGCCATGTATTTGCTCACTGTGCTGACTGCATGTGCCAAATCGGATCTCGTACACACCATCGCATACATCAAACAACCAACTGCGCTCGCATAGGGCACGTTCGACATATCCTGAATTTCTTCAGCCGATTTCGAACACCGTGCTGTAGATAGCCTGAAAAGACTCGCTAATGAAGTGCTAACCTGTTTAGCATTAGCCATACTAAACCTCTCCAACACTTTCTCCACATAGTTCTTCTGTGTCAACCACAACTTAAGAGCTATTCTATCCCTGCGAATCTCCATCCCAAGTACTTTCCTAGCAGCACCCAAGTCCTTCATGTCAAACTCATTTCCCAACAAGTTCTTCAACCTGTTTACTTCAATCATGCTCTTTGCAGCAATAAGCATGTCATCCACATATAGTAACAGAAAAATATAAGAACCATCCTCAAGACTTTTCACGTAAATGCAACAATCATACTCACATCGAGTGAACCCAATCCGGATCATGAAGGAATCAAACTTCTTGTACCATTGTCTTGGAGACTGTTTTAGCCCATACAGTGACTTCTTCAACCTCCATACCATGTGCTCCGTCTCCGGCTGCTTGAATCCCTCAGGCTACTCCATGAATATTACTTTCTCCAAATCACCATAAAGGAAGGCTGTCTTCACATCCAGCTGCTCTAATTCCAGATCATAGCTAGCCACCAATGCCAAAATAATCCTGATTGATGTATGTCTCACCACCTGACAAAACACCTTATCATAGTCAATTCCCTTCCTCTGCGAGTATCCCTTTGCTACCAATCGAGCCTTAAACCGTTCTTTTTCCTTTTCTGATACAACATCCTTTTTCTTGTACACCCATTTGCACCCCACTGGTTTCTTTCCCTTAGGTAATTCTGACAATTCCCAAGTCTTGTTTTTCTTCAACGACTCCATCTCCTCCACCATGGCTTCCATCCATCTATCCCTTTCAAAACTAGCAATACCTTCATAAAATGTGGACGGGTCCCCACTAGTAGTAGATAAAGCGTATGCAACCATATCATCAAACATGTACCTCTCCGGTGGTTTGATAGTGCGTCTAGGTCTCCTTGCAGCTATGCTTTCGTCCTGCTGCTCCTGATTTTCTTGTTCCACTGGTGGTAAATTTCCATTGTCTTTATTCTACAGTTCAATTTGAATTTCCTGCTGCAAATTGCCGGTTACACCACCAGCCTCGGTTTTCTGACCTTCCTGTTGTGCCTTTACCATGGAAGCCTCATCAAAAACCACATCCCTACTGATCACTACCTTATTTGAATTCGGATCCCAAAGCTTGTACCCCTTTACACCTTTCTTATACCCAAGAAAGATACACTGTTTGGACTTGGCATCAAGCTTTGATCTCTCATCACCCGGAACGTGTACGTAGGCTGGACATCCGAAGATCCTCATACCCGAGTAGTCTACCTCATTACTTGTCCACACCTCTTGTGCCGCTTTATTACCCAGAGCAATACTCGACGATCTGTTTATAATGTAAACTACCATACTCACTGCTTCTACCCAGAAATCCTTCGAAATCCCTGCATTTAGTCTCATGCACCGTGCCCGCTCTGCAATAGTTCTATTCATTCTCTCTGCCACTCCATTTTGTTGTGGAGTTTTCCTGACAGTCCAGTGACGTTGTATCCCGTGCTCTTCACAAAACTTCACAAAACGGCTCATACCTGTACTCTGTCCCATTATCTGACCCGAGGCACTTAATTCTTTTCCCTGTTTGATTCTCCACTTCAGCTTTCCACACCCTGAACTTATCGAAGACCTCAGACTTGTGTCGCATGAAGAACACCCAAACCTTTCTCGAAAAGTCATCGATGAAAGTCAAGAAATACAACGATCCCGCTTTCGAAGCTACTCTCACTGGTCCCCATACATCAGTATGCACATAGTCAAGTTTTCCATTCGTTTTGTTCACCGCACTCTTAAACTTTACCTTACACTGTTTTCCCAAGACACAAAACTTGCAGAAGTCTAACTTGCACGCCTTTATCCCTTTCAGCAGATTTCTCCTATGTAATTCCAGAATCCCATGTTCTCCCATATGCCCTAATCGCATATGCCATAGTGTAGTATCATCAATATCTTCCGCTGTAGTGGCAGCAACTCCACCTACAACTGTACTCCCAATCATCCGATAGATATTCCCGTTAACCTTAGAACCTTTCATTATTACCAGGGCATCCTTTGTCACTCTCATGGCTCCACCACCAGTTTTGAACTCACAGCCATTAGAGTCTAGAGTTCCCAATGAAATCAAATTCTTCCTCAAACCTGGAATATTTCTCACCTCAGCCAGAGTCCTTACAACACCATCGAACACCCTTATCTTCACTGTGCCTATCCCAATGACGTTGAACGAAGCATCGTTACCAATTAGAACTGTCCCACAGTTCACCGACTTGTAGGTGTCAAACCACTCCCTGTTAGGTGACATGTGAAACGAACACGCTGAATCCAAAATCCACGAGTCTGTCACGTCCGTGTTTGTTGACACTGACAACATATCCCCATCATCCGATGATTCTTCCACGACGTTTGCCGATTTTGCAGATTCAGTTTGTTTCCCTGTTCCTTCACCCTTATTCTTATATGGACAATCCCTTTTGAAGTGCCCTGTCTCGCGACATCTAAAACACTTACCCTCCTTTGGCTTAAGAGTCTTGCCCCTCGACTTAGATTTCCACTGCGTTCCTGGTTTCCCTCTATCCGTTTTTCTGCCACGTTGCTCTCCACCTTTTACCATCAACCCTTCACCCGAAATACCCTCGGATTGTTGCTTTCGCTGGTTAAACATCAGTAGAGCAGAAGTGACTTCTTCCAATTTTAGAGTTTCTTTTCCTCATAGGAGGGTCGTCACAAGATTCTCCATGGATCCCGGTAGAGAACACAGTAACATCAATGCCTGGTCTTCTTCCTCGAATTTCACTTCAATTCTTAGCAAGTCACTAATTGTTTGATTGAACGTGTGAATGTATTGAATAAGCTCTGAACCTTCAATCATCTTTAGCCCAAACAATTTTTACTTCAAAAACAGTGTACTCGTCAACGACTTTGACATATACCTGGATTCCAATTTACTCCATACACCCGATGGCGATTCATCACCGATCACGTGATACATAACCTCGTCTGCTAGACACAAACGAATTGTACTTACCGCCTTCGCTTGGAGTTCATCCCAGTCATCAGTCGTCATGGAATCTGGTTTCTTCTTTAACGCCTTTACCAATCCCTGTTGCACCAACAGATCCTTTACCCTCTGTTGCCATAGCCCGAAATTCCCAGTTCCATCAAACTTCATCACATCAAACTTTGTTACCGATGAATTTGATGTCATCGTTACCACGTGTTATACCTAAGCTTTGATACCATTTTGTTGGAATTATAGAATCACACACGCACACAAACGATGGAGAATTAAGAACACAAGAGATTTACGTGGTTCCCCAATTTGGGTACTCCACAGGCGGCGGCTTATTGTTTATTGATGATTCCTTAGTTACGTAGGGCTTTACAATAGATAGTATTTATAACTACTAATTTTATTCCAACCCTATTTCACATTATGTCTCAATTACCCATAATGTCCCTCATTAATAAACAACTTGTATCGTACCGCGGGGGGCTCCCCCCCTGCGACCTTCGGGTCAACCCTGATGGGCTAGTGCGTCGCTCCGCTACGCCACGCTCGGGACCTTCGGCCCGAGTTCCACTCCGCACTAACTTTTTTCAACGACTTCCTATTATGAGTCACAAGTTCCCAACATTTCTCTTTCGTCTTACCTGCCAGATGTGGAACGCTCCCCTCATTCTTTTCACTTTCAGCCTCCTCATTGACTGCTTCCTTCAAATTTGTTACAACTTTGAAACAGGACCCAATCTTTTCTTTATTTTACTGCACCTTTTCCCTGCATTTAAGTTCTCCCTACCCATATATATGGGTTGATTCCCCCAGCTTTCTCTTACCACAAGTTACCTTTTTATGTTTAGGACCATCTTTTTCTTCACCAGATGTATTATGACTATCCACTCCCAATGCATTACATTCAGTTTTATATGCTTCTGATTTATCTTCTCTGCTCCTACATTTTCTACGTCTGGTTCAACTTGGGGGCAATTTGGTCCAAAAAATATTTTTTATGCGTCCGCTAGTTCAACTAGCAGCGGATGACGTATTTATATTTTAAATCTCAGCCCTTAATTTATGTAATGCATGGTTATAATGTTATTTGCCCATTTTTCATCTATAGCAAATACCAAGCTCACATCTTTTATCGTTTTAATAATGTTTCTCATTTAATTAGGGTATTGATATTTGCATGCCAAAGCAAAATTTTATATTTTCACAAGTTTCTTCTCACATAAGTGGGCACATTTACTATTCATGTGAGACAGAGATCTTGTGGAACTATAACTTTTACTTGTGAAATAGCTTTTTAATTTTTTGCAAGTTTAATCTTTTTGTCATATTCTTTTCATTCAAATATTTTAAGTTAAGTTTTGGTGTTTTTTTGAAGTTTGCAAGACAAATCTTGCATTGAAGAAAATTATGACAATGAAGAGAGGACTTAACATGACAAAGCTACAAAGTTTTTATAACTTGTTTTTCTTACCTCTTTACTTGTATTAATATTTTAGGTACTATGACCTTCGGGGCACCTACATTTGTTTTGATTATAAACTTTGTACTCTTTGTTACTTGATTATTACATATTTTGTTGTGGATTATACAACTGATTATTTATATAATATAATGTTTTATTTGATGTCGATTACAAATTAATAAATATTTTTAATTTACAATGATTTGATTATTTAATAGCAGCATTGTTGAAGAAATTTCTTCTCGGTAAATTAAAAAAATAATCACAATATGTAATTAGTGAAGGAAATCTAACCTTTTTAAAGTAAATATGTTCTTCACAAATTATTATTTATGACGGAAGACATTTTTACTAGTTATTTCAAAATGTTAATTGTGATGAAATCATTTCCTCCCCAAACAAAAATAATATTTTGCAATATATAATTTATGAAGAACATATTCTTCACATATATTTATCATAAAAAATATATAGTCACTAACTTAACCAATGATATTTTTAGCGAGAAATTCTAATACTAATAATTGTGTAAAGAAATTTTTTTTATAATAAATCTCTTATGTGTAATATATTAATTCTTGTTTCTTGTGAAAGATTTATTCATTGACTCCGCCATTGGCTGACCATGTTACCTGGGGGATTGGTGAAACCATTGACAGACACCAACCCATTTGAAATGATTCAACAAAATCAACTAATGAAGAAGATAATTGATTAAATTTAATAAACTTATTTTAATTTGGTGGCTTTATCAGTCATAATCATATACCAACTACAAATAATCTCAACCCTTCATTACCCAGTTACCCTGATCCAACAGCCACGATTACCTTCTCAAACCTCAACAACCATTTCAATATAGACCCACCGAAAAAATATATTTAAAATTCAAAAAAAAAAATCAAATACTTTATCTATAAATACAGATCCCAACTCTCAAGTTAAGACTCGCCAAGAACTTGACCAACAACTCTCTCTCCTATACAATTTATACAATTTCTCTCACTTATTCTTGGTGGGTCTACCTTTCAGGTACATTCTCTCTAGGTTTGATGCTGTATCTATTATGGGATTTTTATGTTCTTATTATAAATGATTTCTAGATAGGCTTCTTTTAGGTGCTTACAGATCTGCATAATTAGCGGTGCTAGTGAAAATGATGAACTGAAATTGCTTGATTTTTGTGGGTTTTAGCTTAAATTGCATTCTATAAATACTGGGTTTTGATGCTAGAAAGTTTTAAGTGAGAACCCAATTTAGTTTTTGAACTAACCAAATCTATCTTTGTGTGCTGATTTGGATTTCATATTCTTTAAGCTTGTTTTTGACATTGGAGTATATCTAATACAAGGGGCTAAATGAGTGGGCTATAATGCACATTAGTTTGGATGAAGCTGAACATGATTTGATTTAAATTTAGTCTCTGCCAACTTGCTTTGTGTAGTTTAATCTAGTTTCGAAATCGAGCCTTGCACTAATTTTGAATGCAGATGTGAGGCAAATATTGTAGTCCAAACTTAATCTGCTAATTTGCTTCTCTTTGTTCAAACCATTGTTCTTTTTATTTGATTTTTTTTCAGTAACATTTAAAAATGAAAGATTGTTATTTAAAAATTTGAAGTATGGACTTGTGACATAATTTTTGGACTACAGTTTTGTTCAACTTTGAGAAAGTATATTGTTGGGGCTGTAGTTTGGCAGAATTCGATCTCATCAGCTGCCTTCTTTTTATAAAATAGAGAAACTGAAACTAGAGAATTTTCTATGTAGTCTCATTTTTGAGGATGCAAATCCCGATCTTTAGGATTCTCATAAATCTTATACATAAAGCTAGTGAGTCAAAGTGATCATAAAAAATTTGATTCCGAATTCTCTCTCTTCTTACTCGTGACTCCTAACCCTGTGACATGCTCATTTTGATTCTATGCATCTCTTGATTTCTTGCTTCGGAAGAATGCCTGATGTACTTCATATCTAAATTAGATACTATTATGTTTTATCATCACCATATTCTTGTAGAATGTCTTCGTTTTCCCTTAGTCATCAAATATTCACCTAGTGAGTGGTCCACCATGCCCAGTAGTGAGTTGTAAAGAAGGGTTCACGGACCCCTGTCCTAGTAAAGTTGTGCAAAAGTTTGTAATTACTTATAAGAATTGATGATTTCTTTTTGTTTTCCAAGTTACTAGACATCAGTATCATTTACTCCTCAATATGTTACAAGATCTATTTGGTGGTCTCCAATAATAATAATATAATAATAATAAAGTAACTGGAATAAATACCTTTTCTTTTCTTATTTATTCTTTTTATTTAAAAAATAAAGAAGAAGAAGTAGCTGGAACAAATACCTTGTCTTTTCTTATTTTAAATGGAGGAAACTACTGCTCCTAGTTTTAGCTGTTTAGATTTACATATGCATTAATCACAATGCTCATGAAAATAACACCTCAATATCTTTTAAGAACTTGATAGCGTTCCTCATGTTGTTTCCTTTCTTCTGATAATAATAATCTTATACACCTGTTATATAATGTTTTTACCTGCTTATAACTTATTTATGTGTGGAGCATTCATTTTACATATGATGGCTTATTTTTTACATGTTTTTGTGGTTTGCAGCTTAAGAAAATGGAGACCTTCCTGTTCACTTCTGAATCTGTGAATGAAGGCCACCCAGACAAACTCTGCGATCAGATATCTGATGCAGTGCTTGATGCCTGCCTTGAACAGGACCCCGACAGCAAAGTCGCATGTGAGACTTGCTCCAAGACCAATATGGTAATGGTTTTTGGTGAAATCACAACCAAAGCCAAGATAGACTATGAGAAGATTGTACGTGCCACCTGCCGTAATATTGGATTTGTTTCCGATGATGTTGGTCTTGACGCTGACAAATGCAAGGTCCTAGTCCAGATTGAGCAACAGAGCCCTGATATTGCCCAAGGTGTCCATGGCCACCTCACCAAGCGCCCTGAGGAGATTGGTGCTGGTGACCAGGGTCACATGTTTGGTTATGCCACAGATGAGACTCCCGAGCTGATGCCCCTCAGCCACGTCCTTGCAACTAAGCTTGGTGCCCGACTCACCGAGGTCCGCAAGAATGGGACCTGCCCATGGTTGAGACCTGATGGGAAAACCCAAGTCACTGTCGAGTACTACAACGAAAAAGGGGCTATGGTTCCAATCCGTGTTCACACTGTCCTCATTTCCACTCAGCATGACGAAACTGTCACTAACAATGAGATTGCTGCTGACCTTAAGGAGCATGTTATCAAGCCTATCATCCCCGCAAAATACCTTGATGAGAAGACCATCTTCCACCTAAACCCGTCTGGCCGTTTCGTCATTGGAGGTCCCCACGGCGATGCAGGTCTCACTGGTCGTAAAATCATTATCGACACTTATGGTGGTTGGGGAGCCCATGGTGGTGGTGCCTTCTCAGGAAAAGATCCCACCAAGGTCGACAGGAGTGGAGCCTACATAGTTAGGCAGGCCGCCAAGAGCATTGTTGCAAATGGGCTTGCTCGTAGGTGCATTGTGCAGGTTTCTTATGCCATTGGTGTCCCCGAGCCATTATCGGTATTTGTGGACACGTATGGTACAGGAAAGATTCCGGACAAGGAGATTTTGAAGATTGTAAAGGAAACTTTTGATTTCAGGCCCGGAATGATTGCTATTAACTTGGATCTAAAGAGGGGTGGCAACAGCAGGTTTTTGAAGACAGCTGCTTATGGGCATTTTGGAAGAGACGACTCGGACTTCACATGGGAGGTTGTGAAGCCCCTCAAATGGGAGAAACCCCAGAACTAAATGTCTACTATTCATTGCTTGTGGGTGATCAATAATATATATTATTGCTTTGTGTTGATGCATTTCTATTAGATGCCTATTGTATTTTGTTTCCTTTTTTGCAAGCATTTGGTTGACATTATAATTTTTAGTAAAATAGGCCTAAATTTTGAGTCATGATGGAGTACATAGCAGAAACAATATAAATAAATAAAGTGGGGTGATATTTTGGCAATTGTAATATCATCCCTCCCTAATCTTTATTTATTCTTGTATTGTGATCGGGGCGAAGCCACATGGAAAGGTGTGGGATCAATTGACCCTATTGGAAAAAAAATTATTTTATAGTATATGATGAAATTTACGTGTAATGAATAAATTGACTCTACTGAAATTTTATAATTTTTTTAATATACGAGGTTAAATTGAATTTTTTTTATAACTTTCTCAATTATATATTACTTCTACTCCTTTGGGATGGTAATTTGGACCCCAGAATTTAGGGGTGTCACAAATCACCTTATAGCGAATGTAGGATACATTTTATACATGTTCAAGCATATCAACGTAAGCCTAGGAATTCCGGGGTTGAGATCTCAACTAGATTCCCACGATGGACATTTTATTTACAATGTAATATTAGACTATGCAAATTATTGTATATGTTATATTGGACCTTAAAAGGACTTCGAGGGCCTCTTCTCGAGAGACCGGATTTAAGGTCTCGTTATAGTGGAAAAAATAGTGATAGTGGGTGCTCGGGTTTATCGAGATGACCCGACCCTTTTTATGTTTTCTTCCATGCATCGTCACCCAAAACAATTTTTAAACAAAATAGCAAAAAGCTTTCATAAAAAAATAATAAAACGCTTCCAGGTTAGTAAATCTTAGGTTAATAATGAGAAGTATCAAAGACCCTATATTCCTATTTGACGAAGGATTTGAAAACCTTGTGTTCTAAAACGTCATTTCATTATAATTGATCTAAAAATGAACTTTTCTGTTAATCAAATCCTTCGTGTATAGATTCAAAGATGATCAACACTACTTTCAAAGACAATGTCATTCTTAGGTTAAAATAAGGCTCAGAACAATGCTTAAACTCAAGGCACTTAACACAAGTCAAATTAAAAGCTTTTATAAAAATCACACACACACACACACACACACACTTTATGCTTAGAAAATCAACAAGATGTGGTAACCGTGTCTTCTCGGAAGTCGGAGGTGCCTAATACATTCCCCTCGCTTAGGCAAGCCCCTCGAACTCTATGAATCTCGGGTTTCAGACCAATTTTACGGAGTCACATATTGAGAAAACCTACAAAATCCGGATGAGTTGGTACATCCATTTAAAACTATATCGACTTATGACTCTGTCTAATTCGACCTAATCATTAAAGTCAATCTTTTCAAATAGTCGACATTTATATCGATTTTTCCCTAAAAATCTCACCCTTAAAATAACTTAATCAATATAGCAAAATACAAAAAATGTAGAAATCAAACAAATATTAGGAATCAAAATTTTGGACCTCGACAACTATAAAATAAGTCACACGAGAACTCCAAAGTTGGTTTGACGAACTTATAAGTAGTGGTCAAATTGGCTTGTGCCTATTCCATTTGGGAATAGGCTTGAATCGGGATAAGAAAACTTGATTTTAAAACATTTGGGCTTCGAAGCGTTTTACGGTAGCTAGGTTTTATCTACATTAGGCCCTTTTAAGTTTTTCATAACATCAACTCATCAAGTATCAACTGTCTCAACGAACTAGGGTTCAGTTCTTTCTAGATCCTCCATCCAATTACATTTGTATAATATGTAACTGTTTTGATGGTCGATAAATTGTTTGTTATGTTCGCAAGTAGAAGAGATTTGATTTTTTTTAAAAATAATTTAACCTGATAAAATTTAGGCGTTTTGAAGGCAAATTATCCGGGGAGTGATGGAGACTGAGTTAACTGAACTGTTCGAAACGGCGAAAAAAGCAGCTGATGCGGCAGCCGCCGCCGTCGAGGCAGAGTTGTCGCCGGAGGAAGATAGGTGCCTGGATGTATTGAAGCAGCTCGAGAGGTTCCCTGTTAATTACCAGGTTTTAGTATCTACCCAGGTAATCTAATCTTTTTTTTTTCGCTTGTTTATTTAATTTTAATTTCGGCCTCTAATATTGATTGGTATATATGTGTATAATGTGTATAATTGCAATTCCATTGGTTTTTATTTGTATGCATTTGTATGTTATATTGATTGTTTGAGTGCTATGCTTTGGAGGGTTCATTATTAGATTTGAAACATTGAACTTTGGAATCATTCTCTATCTGGTATTTTGTGAACAAGCATATCTTAAATCCTAGTAATTATTTTATTATGGGGTTTTTAAATATTTTCATTAGTTTGGTTAGTAAAGAACACGAATGAAGAGCCAGAAAAAGTGTAAAATATTTGCTTGTTTGCCTGCTTACACTGAAGAAACTTATAAAAGCACTGGGTGGAAAATTTAGATGCAGGAAAAAGAATTCCCAAATAATTATGATGGCAAAAGAAAAAAAATGTCACCTGATCGCTGTTTAGGCTTTTGGTGAAACCTTTAGCTTTGATATTTCTATTTTGCTATTTTAATAACCCGTGTATAATTTGGAAAGTGATATATGAAAACATATTGAAGATTGTAGCTGAACAAATGAATTCTCAGTTTGAATTTTAGTAGGTCAGTGATTAGTTTCAAAAGATGTTATGCTCTTCCAGCTTGGAAGGTACCAAAAGAACTACCAACATTCACATCAAAATTAAAGAGAATCTATTTCATTGTGAAAATAAAAGAAAATATATAGGTAATCCTCATGGAGGAGAGGATGAGAACTAAACTAAGTCTTGTATACCACTATTTATCTGAATCTGTCTACTATATAAATAAAGCTATCCGAAAAAGGTAAAAATTAAAAATTAAAAAGAGGAAACATTGACATTAGGCTGTGTCTAATTACTCCGGTTAATCTAGAACAGAACCTTGGATCTCTGGAATTGTAGAAATAAAATCAATCACCTGGCCTGAAGACCTTAATTGAGTGAGTATAATATTAGTTTGTTGTGTGTCTAGTACCTTTCCATTTCTCCATAGGGCAACGGGACAAAAAATTATAGATTCCTTTTAAAAATAAAGTGGATTTATGTATCTAACTGAATGATGGGGAAACCCATTCATAGGTTCCGTCTAAGGGTGCAAACGAACCGAGTACTGAGTTGCTCATATTTGGTTCACAAAATTTATCGAGTATAAAATAAGGTTTGATTGAGGCTCATTTAACTACCGAGTCGAGCACGATTCCGAATTGAGCCCGAGCAGTTTAGATTTTTTCAACGAATATGATCCGAGTATCAACAGAAAATTATAATTTGAGGAGGTTCGAGTAGTTTATCGAACTTTAAAATGTGCTCATATTTGACTCATTTATATTTCGAGTCGAGCTCAAATAAGATAAGATTAATTTGGGACATCTAATGAAGATAATGAGCAGTCTAACGTATGTGAATATGACCTAATCAGAAACAAATTAACAATATTCTAGAATCAATAGGCGGAACTAGGCTGCATAGGGGTGCTAGCTAGACCGCCTAGGCATTTTTCCAACCGATCTTATTTATACTAATATTATTAAAAAGTGGACTCTTTTTGTGGAACAAAAAAAATTGACAACTGAACTCTTTTTGTGGAACGGAAGGAGTATTTTCTTGGTCATCTTTGGATCTCTGATATAATTGATCATATTTCAGGTTGTACTATGGGTTCGCGTTTTCCCAATTGATCTTATTTATACTAATATTATTTCAGGTTGGCAGACGGCTTCGACATCTGACAAAACATCCTAGGAAAAAGATTCAGGCTTTGGCTGTTCATTTAGTTGAGATATGGAAGAACATAGTTGTTGAAGAAACACTGAAGAAGAATAGGAACGGAAGTTTTTCACCTGTCGGTGCAGAGACATCTGAGGCATCAAAAATTTTGGGGCTGAACTCCTTGAAGGTTGAGAATGTTGAGAAAAACAATTCAAGTGTTATACTAATATCTGAGAAGCTTATTAAATCTGAAACACGCGCAACTGAGAAAAAAGTTGAAGCTTTTGATGCTGTCAAGAATCTAGGGAATTCTGTTGGGAAACAGAAAGAGGTTGTAACGATAGCCACACATGGGAAACAAACTCCAGAAGTGCGAAAACCTACACTGACCACAGTTGCAGCCCCAAAGCTGTCTAAACTTGTTTACTGTAACGATGCTGTGCGGGACAAGATTCGGGAACTTCTTTCAGAAGCTTTATGCAAAGTTTCGAGCGAGGTTGAAGAGCATCTAAGAGGCAAAGTAGATGCATGCGACCCTATTCGAGTTGCTGTGTGTTTGGAATCTGCAATGTTTGAGAAGTGGGGCCGATCTAATGGTGCACAGAAGGTCAAATATAGATCTATTATGTTCAATATTAAGGATTCAAGTAACCCGGATTTCCGTAGAAAAGTTCTCTTAGGACATGTCAAGCCAGAGCAGGTCCTTGAAATGAAACCTGAAGAAATGGCAAGCAATGAAAGGCAACTTGAGAATAAAAAGATTAAAGAGAAAGCTTTATTTGAATGCGAGCGTGGAAAACAACCGGAGGCAACTACTAGCAGTTTCAAGTGTGGTCGATGCGGAAAAAGGAAATGCACTTATTACCAGTTGCAAACTCGGAGTGCTGATGAACCTATGACTACATTTGTAACATGTGTAAACTGCAACAAACGCTGGAAGTTCTGTTAAGTTGCCCATCATTCATTCATTTGTACCAATACATATTGGTACGGTAGATTTGGTTGGAGGGTGCCCTGTTTTAGATTTATCCTAGTAGTCCTAGGCCATTGAGGTGCCTAATTTCTAGTAAGAGATGGTCATTTATGTGTAAGAAGGAAGAAAATTTGTTAGCTCTTTAGTAATATTTCATCTCTGTTACTGTTATACAAGTGAAGTAATACAAATGAGAGTGCGCCAATTAACTTTGTCATAACAAATTATAAAACTTTGTAATCTCTCACTCTCTCTGTTTCCGAGTTTTAAAATAGACAGAAAAGAAAAGAAATGGACGGAAAATTTAGGTTTTCTTTCCAATTCTTATGTTTCTGAGTTTTTTAATAAACGAAAAAGAAAAGAAATGGATAGAAAACTAGGCCATTTTTTCTGTCAAAGTTTTCCGTCCAAAATTAGTCTGATTTGGACTGAAAAGAAATTGAAATAAATAATATTTTTATAATTTTCATATTATCCTCAACTTTTAATATAATAAATTTTAAATTACAACTTATGTCCTCAATTTTAAATTTTCTATTCTTTTTTATTAAAAACTTAGAAACAACACAAAAGAAAACTTCAAGTTTTTTATTCTTTTCTTTTCTGTTCTAATTTAAGTTTTCTATTCTTTTCTTTTCTGTTCAAAACTCAGAAACAAAGCGTAAGAGATGATCATTTATGTGCTGACTTTGTGAAAAGAAATTAGAAAATTTGTCCTACTTTTTTTTGTTTAGTTCTTATTGTCGTCTCTGAACGGCATGTAACTCTTTTGATTCTCAGTTACGTGGATAAGTTAAGTGATAACAATTAAATTTATTTACATTTTGCAATTATAATTTGGCACAAATTTATATTAATATAATAGCAGGACTCTTTTCTCAAAGTATAAAAAGAAAAAGAAGATATTTATGAAATAAGAAATTAGTATTTCAGACTTCCAGTGATGAAAATTACATAACATGCAACTCTTTTTCTCAATCTCTTTCCAATTTGGCTATAAAAGATATTATTACAACAGCCTTTGATTAGTAATCTCTTTCCTTTGGGGGGACTAGGAACCAACTCATGGGTAATGGCAGTGACCAAAAGAGGGATCATTTATAGATGGTGTCCCAATTTCAGAGTTGCATATTCCCTTATTCCTCAAATACAGATCAAGTGCATAAGATGCATGGTTCCTCAGGGTGTTGGGCTCATAACATGACCCACCCGGTCGTATTTCAGCACAGTTGAGTTGTGAGCAACATGAATCTAAAAATGCCTGAAGTTTATCAGCTGGGGCTGACACTTGAGCCACACACCACCTCTGATTCTGCATCATGCATGCATGCACCCACCAACATAAATATATACATCCATAAAAACTCTAATTTCCACTTAAAAAAAACTCCACCCTTTTTGTTTTTTCATCATTTTCTTTAGTGACATTACAGTCATTTCACTATTTTATTACGAAGGTCGAAATACCATGATGTTTTAAAACTGATTTATAGCCGACCTTGGTTGTCATATATATATATATATATATATATATATATATATATATATATATATATATATATATATAGTCCGTTTCTCCAGCGAATTAGAAGGAGTGAACTAAGAACGAACCGGCTATCTATAAAGACGGTTTTTTCCGTCGCTATAGCATAGAAAACCGGTTTTTTATGCTATAGCGACGGAAAAAACCGTCGCTATAACCGGTTCGCTCTCTCCAGTTCGCTGGAGAGCCAGAATTTTAAGGGACAAAAAAAGCAAGAAAAGAAAAGACCTTAATTTTGCAACACAGTATTTCGGAATAACTTAACTATGGAGTATGGATCGGCATCGGCTGATCTGAAAGTGATAGGAAATAAGAATTTATGAAACTTACTTGCTTCTGCCCGGTCCGCATGGCACAGCTACAGCAAGCAAACAGGCAGAGGAGGAAACCAATAAAATGCAAGGAGGAATTTGTCATTGCCATGGAGTTTTCTTTTCCTTCACTCGGCTGTACAAATTACTCTCTGTCTCATTCAGCTTAAATAATAGTATGATCAGTTACATTTGGGAAGTAAATTTGTTGTTTCAAAATTTTGGTAATAAATGCAACATTAGTGGAAATATCAATTCTCTACAACTTTTTTGATATTTTTATAAGTTCTATGTCATATGAGTGTGGGACCCATTTACTATTCTTGTGAAATAACTTGTAGAATTATCATTTTATTTGTAGAAATATCAATTCCCTTTTATATAGTGATTGTCAGAATTTCAGATTTTGTAATAAATACAAGATTATGATAATTATTCTTGGAAATATCAATTCTCGGCAACTTTTTTTATTTTCTACAAGTAAAAATTGATATTTTCATAAGTTTCCTGTCACATGAGTGTGAGACCTATTTACTATTCATGTGAGAGAAAACTTGTAGAAGTATCACTTTTATTTGTAGAAATATCAATTCCCTTTTATATAGTAATTGTCAAAATTTCAGATTTTGTAATAAATGCAAGATTAATGTTTTCAAGTTCCTTGTAATTTAACAAATGAAAAAAGAGGCCACAATTTTTAGTTGAGCATATTAATTTCAAGGGAATTGATAAATTGATAGTTCCAAAAAAATAAATATTAAATTAGACCCACATTCATGTGTGTTCCCTTGTGAAAATAACCATTCCCTAATTTCAATTCAATTTTAAGTGCCGTATGTAAATGCATGTCCCTTCTACATCAATTCTAAATTTCTAATAGTAATAATTAATGGTGTTAGTAGTTATGAGGTAATAAATATAATTCTATAATTAATCATTCAAATGTGGAATTAGCTTTACTAATTGACTCATTTTTAAGAGATTACATAACAGGTTGATAGAATGAATACATTGATAATGAATTTAGAGGGTTTCAAATAGGGGTGAAAATGATCTCGAGTTAAGTCAAACAGTATTTTGTTCAGATTTTACTCGAAACTTTTTTAAGGTGCTCGGATTCGTACACAGATTCAAATAAATTTTTGCAATCTTTGTTCCAATTCGAATTCGACTCGTTTTATTGTACTCAAATTCGACTCGACTCGACTCGTTTTTTAATCGAACTACTCGCGAACATTTGATACGTTCACAAATTAAAACTGAATCATTTATATTATGATAAGGTATATAAAATTAACTCAGTCAAGTAAAGTAGTTGAAATAATTAAAATTTGAACATTTCAAATTAGATCTCTAGCCTTGTAAAAAAAATTAATGAGATGATATTATCACTATTAAAATAATTAATGTATTCATATCATGATTGTACATCTTATGCCTCTTATCTGAGCCTTTTAGATAAGGAGTATTTTTTCAAAAATAAATTTCTTTAGTCTTTTGCAAAAAATAAAAAAAAATTAAAGAGTAGAATAGGAAAATGAAAAAGGCTTTATTTCGGCGTTTACACCAAAAGTAATTGTCAACATCAATCTTCCTCCCGTTTGATAATATAAAAATAAAAAATAAAAAATCCATTTGTTCTCAAAAATAGCTTAAACACATTATTCTTTTTACACAAATTAAAAACTTTGGATTTATTATTTCATGGTGCAACAATATCAAAATGCCAAAACTTATTGAACAGCTACCATATTATACTACAACTACTTGAGTTTAATTCACCTCCTCTGAAAATTTAACCTCCCTATAGCATATGCAAAAATAAAAGCAAAAGCAATAGGATATAAAATCATTATAACACCAACTATAGGTAAACGATCATGGTGAAATCCAAAGTAATCTCTTAGAAATGCAGCAACTGTCTTGGTTTCTCCAAATACTATAATCTCCTCCTCTATGTCACCATATTGAGAGGACATCATGCCATTTAGTGTCCAAGATGTGGGTATAAGATAATATAACCATAACCACCACTTGGGAATTTGCTGCATTAACAACACAATTTTGTCGTAATTAATTTGTAGCTCGATTGTTGATACGCCCTCCGTTCCACACAAAAAAAGTTTATTTGAGCTTGTTTTTAGGGTTTGAAAAGTGCGTTAGGGCGTCTTTTAAGCCCAAATACGCACTTACACCCTGTCTGCATGTCTTTGAGTTTTAATTTGGAGAGAAAAAACTTACCGGTTGAGGAATAATAAATCCAGAGAACAAGTTAAACATGGCGTAGACTGCAGAACTTAGAATTGCAGCAAGTGGATAGCTAGGAGTCAATGCAACAAGCATCATTCCCATATAACAGAAGTACAACAGTGTACAGAAGATGGAGTAAAAGTACCAGAAAACTTTGTAAGCTGACCAATAATATCCAATCATTGGATATGTAATCATCACATATACAAGTGACTGTCCAAAAATGTAAGGAACTTCAATAATCACCTACAAAATAAGCACAAAATTTCAATAAGCAGAAATTAAAATATCATCATCTGTCAAAGTTTGCTAAAAAATCATTCCATGCAACCTAAACTTGGCTTTTAATTTTTTTAGATATATAGTTTTTAGTAAGGATGTAAATGAACCGAGCCGAGTACTGAGTTGCTCAGATTTGGTTCACAAAATTTATCGAGTATAAAATAAGGCATTTAGTTACCGAGTCGAGCACGATCCCGAATCGAGCCCGAGTAATTTGAACTTTTCGAACGAATATGATCCGAGTATCTTAAAAATTACAATTTGAGGAGGTTCGAGTAATTTATCGAACTTTAAGCGAGTACGAATCGAGCCAGAACTGTTTTTAGTGCAAATCAAACAACAAGTAGCATAGTATTAACACAAGAAGAAGAAGATCCCAAAAGGGTTATACCTGCGCAAGTGCATAAGCCCAAGGAGTGTACATCCCGGCAAATCTTTCCCGATACAAAACATTTCTTTCTGTGGTGACATACGGTATAACAGACGAGGAATCGTTTATGCCACAGTACATGGTAGCACTAAACATTATACCAAGCATATTGAACAAACTCTGTTGGTTATTTCTGTCAAATAAAAAGATACCAGAAAACATAAGGAAAAACACATGGCCTGCATAAAGTTTTATATACCCTTAACTTGAATTTTGTTCACTTACATGTTCTTTCCTTGATCCCAAAAGAGTAGCCCAAAAATTAAAGAGGCAAAAATCATAAACAGAGAACGTGTCAGGTTGTATGAAGGACTTCTCCAATAAGATAAATGTTGTTTCCATAGGCAAGATTTAAACTGTCCCCAACCATTTTGTGAGAAGCGGGTGGGGAAATACAACTCTGTTGAACCTGGTGGTGGAATACTCAAGCTCTTCACTAGCTCTATATTTCTCCTACAATCAATATTATAATAAGAAACCACGAATCAGGCAGGCATAAGTGAAATGCTGTTGGGAACTTGTGACTCATAATATGGAAGCCGCTGAAAAAGGCTAGTGCGGAGCCTAGAGGAGTTCGGGCCGAAGGTCCCGAGCGGAGCGAAGCGACGCACTAGCCCATCAGGGTTGACCTGGAGGTCGCGGGGGTGCTGGGGGGCAAAGCCCCCGCGGTACGGTACATGTTATTTATTAGAGGGACATTATGGGTAATTGAGACATAATGTGAAGTAAGGTTGGAATAGGATTAGTAGTTATAAATACTATCTATTGTAAAACTCTAAGTAACTAAGGAATCATCAATAAACAACAAGCCGCCTGTGGAGTACCCAAATTGGGGAACCACGTAAATCTCTTGTGTTCTTTTTAATTCTCTATCGTTTGTGTGCGTGTGTGTGATCCTATATTATAACAAATGCCTATACCCATATACGTACTGATAATACTATAGAAGATGAAGCAACAATCTCAACCTCCAACTAGCACCAACCCTCGTACAAAAGCTACCATATATACACTAAAATTAGCAACAAAATCAACTTGATGGGAACTACTTATAATACTAAAAGATGGAATTGAATGAACAACAAGAAGCAGGTAAGAGTAAGTCAAGCCGAGTATTGAGTTGTTCAGATTTGGTTTTCAAAATTTATCGAGGTTTGATCGAGGCTCGTCGAGCACGATCTCGAATCCAGCCCGAGCAGTTTGAACTTTTTGAACCAATATGATCTTAGTATCAATAGAAAATTGCAATTTGAGGAGGTTCAAGTAATTTATCAAATTTTAAAATTCGCTCATATTTGAATCATGTATATTTCGAGTCGAGCTCGAATCGAGCCAGAACTGTTTACTCATTTTACAGCTTTAGAAGTAGGTAATCCAACAATGACAATCATGCCTCGTAACAAAAGTTTGTAAAACATTGTTTAGAAGTTAAAACCACAATTAAACAACTCAAACAAGTGCTAGGAGCTGCACTCACTCGTGCAAAGTAGAACTCTCATAAACTTGGGCGAAATCCATGCCAAGTTCAGCTTCTGCAGATTTAGAAGTGACCTCTAACATCCATGTTGCTGGATTGTAGTTTTTTTTAATCTTGGGCACTCCTGAGATGCCCTGTTGCGTTTAAATGAAAATTTGATCAATCAAAAGTTGCCTATCATGTCATGTGCAAAAAGGAAAGTAGTCAAAAATCTGATTGTGCTATGTGGAAACTTACCTCAAAGTATTCAATAACTTTACTCGAGTTTTGGCCCAATGGTCCAGAGTAGATCACATGTCCACCAGATTTCAACAGAATTAGCTGCATGCAAAAAATTTCAAGGAGGTACTTAACCAAATTATTTTACATTCAAATTATCATAACAAAATATAAATTGAACCAACATATCATGACCGGATAAAGTAGAAAGACTTGAACCAAATTGTGATTCTAATACCATAAGTCACGGAATGCTCTATAAACTAGAGTGATTTAAAGATGGTACAAGTATCCATATTTTACTGGTGGTTACTGGATACTTCGAACAGTCATATAAGAAGTTACTATGCTAGCTTAAGCAATCATGAACGAGAACAAAACAGCTATAAAACATGCCGAGAAATGTAGCAAAAGAACAGGCAGATAACCACATGCAGCTAGAAGCTTAAAATATGTATATACTACCAACACAACACCTACTACGATCTCTATTTCTTCTGGATGGGTCATCGGTCATTGAACAAACAGATTAAGTAAATATCAATTGCGTGTGCCTCACCAACCAAAAGTATATATCGAATGCTTATATTCAGCAAACTATACAAAGACTGATACTAGGGTGGTACATTGAACTTGTACTCGGGTGTTGATGTTGCACTAAATCAGTAAATGAATATTGGAAAAACAAGCAAAAATGGGTTTAAGAGGCTTATAGTTCCATATAAACACTATCCACTTGCTTTAGTTGACAAACAAAGTTTGTTATAAAGTTGTCTATAAAAGTTGGTCAGTTGTTTCTTACCTCGTCAAATGCTTCAAATATATCAATACTTGGCTGGTGAATGGTGCAAACAATTGTTCTTCCAGTATCAACCACATTCTTGACTGCTCGCATGACAATCGCAGCCGCTCTTGCATCTAATCCAGTAGTAGGTTCATCCATGAAAATAATTGAGGGATTAGCAACAAGCTCCACAGCTATGGTGAGACGCTTGCGTTGCTCAGTTGATAGACCACTAACACCGGGCATGCCAACCAAGGAATCTTTTATTCCATCGAGCTCAACTGTCTCAAGGACATCTTTTACAAAATCCTGCAAGACATGCAACAATAATTAAAGATAGAGAAGAATGTCAACAATGGATGTAAGAAAGAGTAGTCAATCATACAGATTTAGTTTTTGAATCAATCTGAGGATGAAGACGTAGCCAAGCAGAAAAAGTGACTGATTCTTCTATAGTAACTTGTGGAGAATGTATGTCAGTTTGCTCACAGTATCCTGAAATCCTAGCAAATGTTTCTTGAACCTTAGGGTACCCTCCAATCTTAATTTCACCTTTAATGGTGCCACTGGTTTTTCTTCCAGCAAGAACATCAAGAAGTGTTGTTTTCCCGGCTCCACTGACACCCATCAATGCTGTAAGAACGCCCGGTCTGAGTGCACCAGTAATATCATAAAGAAGTTGAACCTTTTTCTGATTGAATCCACGCTCTTTCATTTCCTAAAAACCAAAAAGGGCCCAAGTAAATTGATCAGAAGGGATCCAGTTACTGTAGAAATATATGAGAGTACTGGTTTCTATGATTACCAAAGGGGTGTCCACATAGTATTGCACATCTTGGAAAACTTACTAACGGAGTCAAAAGGTAGAACCATTCTTCCTGTGGTTTTGGATTCTTCAACACGGTCTTCACTTCCTTGGGTTCGAGATAGTTTTTCACTTGAAATAATAGCAGGAGAACCAGTAGCTGGATGGATTTTAAGATGTACATTAAATATATATCATTCTGTTAATTCTCAAGTTGACTTTCTATTCAGAAAGATGAACTTAAGCTTTAAGAAACTCAAGGCCAAGATAAATCCAATGTTGAAAAATAATATAAACCCAAATAAGGCACCAAGTGATATCCAATAATAGTATCCCTCCAAGTCTAACCCATGGCTCTCAAGTGTTTCTTTCCCTATTGTTGTGTTTGTGGGGAGCATCTACAAAAGAAAAATGGAAATCAGAAAATGACCAAGTGCTAGCTGGGCTAACATTTCCATAGTTAGCAGATCCCTCACCTTTTGCCAACGCGGAGCAAGAAATTCATTTACACTCAGGCCTATCTCGCCATATGTTACCGGAGATAACCAAAATGTCCACTTCAACCAGACTGGCATTAAGGCTGCAACACCAACCAACCAACCAAGCTTAAGTTCAGTTTGGAGACAATTATCCTTGATCAATTGGGAGGGGGAAAAATGTCAAAAACCTTACGTTTTGGGATGATGAAGCCGCCAAATGTTAATACCAATAGTATTGACAAACTACCAGTTGTTAAGGTAGCAACCATATTCCGACAGACTGATGCCACGAAACGAAACATGGATACTGATGACCAGTGCACAGCAAATAATAGAATTAAATGGCGGAAAAACCTATGGAACGCAACTGTTAGTTATATGTTGCAGCTACTTTAGAAAGAGTCAACCATCCAATCTAGATGAAGATAAAGGCACCTTGTAAAATCAATTGAAGAAAATGAGATAACTATTAATGAACAATCAAATCAAAGCCTTATCATGCAACACTCACCTCCCTGGCTCAGGGCTGTACCCAATGACATAGTAAGTTAGAGACACCCAAACTACAGCTTCTAAGAGTGAAAGAGGAATCTTTATAATGGCAGCTGGAATTGCGTATCCCCAAGCCGGGTAGAAACACAGTTCTCTCTGTTTGTAGAAAACTGCAAGTCTTGCTACTGTCATGGACAACTCCGGAAATCCATTAACTACAAGAATGATGAGAGAGTAGAAGAGTGCACCCAAATATTTGTTTGCATGAACATAATTAACCTCCATCCGAGTACAAAAAAATACAGTCATTGTAATAGATGATAATATGACAATCTGCACAAAAGAAATTACACAGGAAAGAAACTAAATTACAAAAATTTCCTGCGGTAGAAATGTACCATTATGTAAAAAAAATTATTGCTTAAACAAGAAGATTGTGATTGAAGAAATGAATATACTGAGGATAACCTGAACTGATTTGAATATGTAAATGAAGGAATTTCTCTTCAGCAGAAGAAATTCCCTTGACATGCATGCTTTAAAGAGAGTCCATTTTGACAGAGAGTAGACACTGGATGAAATAGAATTAAAATGGCTCTGCGGTTTCACAAATGCCTCAGAGATCTCCTCGTCTAGCTTCTTCCCGAAAGAAGATTCCTTAAACTTTTTAGATAGAGCATCAACAGGAACGTAACGGTGAGCTTGTTCAGTTCTGTGCCAGTACTGTGCTTGATCTTTTCTTAAGATAACCTGCCAAACAGTCAAAAATGTTCAGTAATGCATTGCCCACTGAGGACATAATAGATGAAAATAAAACTGATGAGCTATGTTCAAGTTACCTCCTGGAGGAAGTCAGCTACCCCTTTCCTTTCAGGACACCTAAAGGCACAACTCTCGAAAAACCCTAAAATATGACTACGTGGTCCATGATACACAATCTTCCCTTCTGCCATCAATATAACATCATCAAAAATATCAAAGGTTTCTGGTGCTGGCTGAAGCAGTGAAACAAGTACAGTAGCGTTTGTAATGTGAGCGAATTGTTGAAGACAAAAAATAATCTGATATGTAGTGGAGCTGTCTAAGCCATTTGATATCTCATCCATAAACAAAGCTTTTGTAGAGCCAACAATCATCTCCCCTACAGAATACGAAATATATTTATTTCTCACCATTTATACACATACTACTAATTGAAGTTAAAAATGACATTTTTTTGATTGGAAAATCGCATTAGTAATACTAAAACTGCCATTACTGAATTCAAACTACCTGTGGTCAATCTTTTCTTCTGGCCACCAGAGATGCCTCTTTTCATTGCGTCTCCAACCAGTATGTCAGCGCATATGTCAAGACCAAGAATCTGCAAAGGCATGTGAACAATGCCAATATCTTACAGACTGGAACTCACAACTAGAACTCAAAGGTTATCAATGGATATAATACATTGTCAAAATAAGAAATTAAGCTCGAGATCAGCTGAAAATTAAGAATTACTTTTAAAATGTAATCAGTCTGAAGAGTTTCCTTTTGTCCTTCAACAGAAATTGCCTGAAAATGTTAGCACAGTTAAAGCATCTTTAGACTTGAGCTTCCCAACAGCATAGAGATTATCAACAATCTTTTATTTTTTTTGGGTGATAAGTCGGAGCTTATCAACGATCCTGTGAATAACCTCGTGATAAGGAATGGAAAAGGAAATCAACTGCACTGGAGATGGATGTTTATTTTCCCTCTCTTTCTTTTATAAGAATGACTTCTAACTTCCCTAAGAACTTAAGGCGACATGTCTCACATGGCAAGGCCATCATTACTTATAAAAGAAATCATACTTAAGCAACACAATCAAGCAGATGGACAAAGCTATTGCATTAGCAAAACACTGCAGAGAGCTATTGAAGTCAACAGTGTGCTAGATACAGGTATCTAGCATTAGCATTGAGTATCTACATCTCTGGTACATGAAGTCTTACTTCAAAGTTAAGGTTGCCTTCCAATTTGGGGATCAGATTAAGCTTTACCGCATTTCCTGACCAGAATGACTGATAAATCATAACTATTGATGAATCATTTTAAAGGCAGAAGAAGTATTATGTAATTTTACTGATGGCCAAGTAGTCATAGTTTTAAGATTATTCTTTCTTTAAGTCTGTACCATGGTCATTCAAAGAAGCACATGGGATGCTGATTTCTTAGTTTTGGTCGGCCTGTGTTTGATAGAATTATTATCTGCAAGAAATACTTTCACATATGTTTCAGCTGCAAGTTGCATGTTCCCAACAATAATTTCTTGAGAATATTTCCAACAATTAAGTAATAATTCTACTTGAAACAACCACAGTAGAAGTCCCTTCAGGATATCTGTAAGGGATGGGGAAAAGAAAAAGAAGAGCAAATGACAATGAAGCAATTCAGCAAAAAAAATGACAATAAAGCAACAAGGTGTGTTCATATTTACAAGGAAACAAAGGCTACATAGCAGTAATTCATACTAGATTTCAATTGTTTAAAGGACGGAAGATTCTATCCATGGTGAGACAGTCTCATAACTCCAGCAGTTTGGACAGGAAGAACAGTAGAGATGATAATACCTTCATGTAAGTATCTATATCTGGATCTGGAACAACTCCTGCCTCTTTCTCCCTTCTGCTGACCTCAATCATGGTCTCTATGAAAGTAAAAAGAAAAAAGTACATCAATTACCAGTACTAGAATATACTATTCTAAACTAATTGTAGTTTCTCTGTGATCAAAGCAGGATTACCTGCTCGACTTCCAATACCCTGACAACGGGCTGAAAAATCAAGTGTTTCCCTAACAGTCATCTCAGGGATATGTTGATCATTTTGGCTTATATAAGCAGATGTTTTCTGGGGTACAAACTCTTCAAGTTTGTATCCATTGTAAGAAATTTCCCCAATAACCTGTCGAGAGAAGGGCAGACGGGCAAACTTATGAAAAGAAGTTGGATTTTATTAAAATCATACCTCCATTATAATCAAATTAGAACTCAAAACTCCAGTAGGAAGTGTATAATATACTTAAAAGTCCGACTTATGCACTGAACAAAACTGTTCCACTGAACGAGACCACTCAAAATCTCTTCTTCTTCTTCTTTCCTTGTAGGTCACATTGAAACAAATGACAAATACATGGAGGTAACAGTTTTAGTTTTATAAATCCAAATGCAGTTCATCATCTTTCTAGATTTTTCTTTTCACATGAGCATGTTTTCTTTAGTATGTCATTTTTTAAATAGTTATTTGATTTAATGTAGCCATTTTTTTTTTGTCTTCCAAGTTTTTTATTAAGATGAAGCATAAACAGATTGAGGAACCTTTAGAGACTTGTCTAGATTTCCTGAAAGTGCTTTCAACAAAGAGGTCTTCCCACATCCTGGAGGCCCAAGAAGTAAAGTTATTCTGCAAAACAAAATTAAGCAATCAGATTACCTGAGGATCTCCTAGCTAACCTTGATAAACAAGATTTGTAAACTACATTAATTCCGTCAAGCATATCATTGTACCAATAATTAAGGATACTAAAATAATCATGGAATTCTGGTTTAAGGATACAAACCAACAAAATAATTAAAGCATGTGCAGTTTAATAAAAAGGACATGGGGAAAAAGAGTTGAATAGATTCAACCACCAGAAAAAAATTGGAATGTCCAGATCAGTGTAATTAACAAATGTACCTATTGCCTGTAAAAATATACATATATTTAGAAGAAAAAAATATTAGTCATAAGACCCAGTTATGTTTTCTGTATAAGATGCTGGATAGTCAAGACCATCACTGCAATATTAAGGAATTGAGACTTGAAGCAGATATGTAACAAGACATGAAATGACAGAACTAGAAATGAAAGTATTTCTTTTAGTTACTGGAAATTTGGAATAACTCTTTAGTATTTGAATTCATAACTTTAGTTAACCTCTATTGTGTACCTTCCAGGTTTAATGATACCACTGACATCATTAATGATGCTAATCTTGGCCTCATTTGACTTCAATCCAGGTACCTTGACAAGGTCCTGTCAAAAATTACACCATTAAATTTAGAAAATTATTGAAGGCTGCACCAGGACATGATTGATTTGCTTATATTTCGGCAACCAACAAAATCTGAAACAAGACAGGGATCACCTTTTTTTGGTCTTTTAGAAGAGATGGGATTGAGTAATCATGCATTAATTTTTTATTTTGCCATTGTATAGACACAGAGAACATGCCATCCAAAGTGGAACAATTCAAAAAAAAAGGGCTCATTGTGGTGCTTCAAGATTTGCTTGGATGAAAATCCACCCAGACTGAAGCTCACCTGTTAATAAATTCACCAACACAATCTTTTTTCTTCTTAAGCAAACAACAAGCTATAGTTTTCCACCCAAAAAAAAAAACAACCTATAGCCCCTAATGATCTAACCTACCAACACAACAAATTACAGTCCTACTCCTATATTCACTTAATATTGCATTCTGATATTACACACACAGTAAATATGAAATGCTGATAAACTTCTTTAGTTTACATCAAGAAAAAACAAACTCACAGAAATCATTCTTTGGAGAGAATTCCACAGAGTCGGGAGGGGCTTCCCATGAACTACGTACCTTGCACTCTGCTTCCACATGAATATTTTTATATCTCACCTCAACAGTGGGTAACTTCACACCAACTCTACAAGAATTAGTTGAAACTTTAACCCAATTAATCAGTCATAAATGCTTTAAAAGTTAAACTCATAGTCATAGACAACTACTATGCACAGAAAAAAAAGATGGAGGAAAAACTAGCACATTATAGGTCAAATAAATCAGTAAAGAAAGAAGAAGAAAAAATAACAAAAATGTAAAAGTGCTGTAAGAGTGAAAACAAAGACTATTGAAGTCATTTATTGGCCATATAATTTGATGCATGAATACCAAATATAAACTTTGTTGTACATATTAAATGATAACAGGTTTGTGAAATCCATGGGGCTATGAAGTGTGTAGTAGCTAACCCATCTTGTACTTCTCAATATTCCCAGATTTGACAGACAAAATTTTAAATAACAAAATCATCAATTATGGTGTGTATGGGAAGTTCAAGTACACACCATTGTGGTGCGTACATAAATTTTCAAAATTCTTCGCACACACCATAACGGTGTGTACGGAGGAGGTTTTTTTTTAAAAAAATTGCAAATCTTATAGTGAATGGTAGAAGATGGGTTGGCTATTGCACACATCATAGCCACTTTTGGCTGTGGATCACTCCCCTATATATATATATATATATATATAATGTCAAGAGTAAAAGCTAGTGCTTACTTGTCTATTCTTTTTTTAAGTTTGTGCAACAATCGAAGGTTGTCATTTTCAGTGTGCTTGATGAGCTTCTCAATGAAGATATGCTGTTGTAGAGCACTAAGTTTAGTAACATCAATTACCCGCTTCCCTGTATCACCAAGTATGTCCCTATCATCTTCATCAAACAATGATGACTTCAAGCGTTCAAAAGTAGGCAATCTATCAACCTCAGCCCATAGTTTCAGGTGCTCATCTACATTGTAATTCAAAGAATTTAAATTTGAATTGATTCTGAAACTAGAGGCAACATGCCGGAAAGACGATCTCAAACTTCTTCCTATCTCTGAGAGCTCACTTCTCAGTGACTCTATTTCTTCTGCACCAACTAACAGAGACATTATTCGATGGCCTTGAAGAGCTTCAAACTGGCAATGATATGAAAAGATCGAGACAAACACATATATAGATATATACAAATGTATAGCAAAGTCTTCTCCTTGAATTGGACTACATATTGTCTTCCATCTTTCTTTGTATATTGAAATTTAAAATATTTAACAACCAATGTACGTCAGGCCAACAAGTTTAATTTGCATGATTTGTTTTAGGCAATATCTTGTCACATAACAATTTAGCAGATATATATATATATATATATATATATATATATATATATATATATATATATATATATATATATATATATATATATATGAAGCTTGCAGCCTATGCCATATTTGGTTTGGCCGTTTGGGGCACATTAACATCTTTTCTCTCTACTTTTAAAAACATGCAATATGAATATTCTCTATTATAATAATAATCCTTCATTAATATTATGAGCTATTATTAAACTAAGTAATCTTCTGGTTGTTTTTTATATTTTTATATTAGCTGCTTGTCTTGAAGGTTTTAGTAGTTCAAACAATTTATTCCACGCGGCTGACAAAATAATTGTCTGTTTATAGAAAAATCAATATAATTTATTTTTTTTGTTGCTAATTTCCACACACACCCACACCACACTCACACATCCAGGAATTGAAATAATCAAACTCTTGACCTTATGAAAACCATAAGGCAAGAGTTACCGCTTACGGCAATATATAATTATTTTCCATGCAAAGACGAGTAATAAATTATAAAGTCTTGTGTTCCAGATACTAGAGGAGCATCTACATGATGTTGATTGACATCTTGACAAGAAGACCATCTTACAATATATACTTCCTGCAAATTAGAATTCTCAACTCATAGCAGTTCCACAACATCGATCTCAAAACTAAGGATAATATTGTATGTACATTAACACACAAGTATCCGGATATATAGCAGAATAAACACGAAGGTACTCCACCAGCAATTTAGGATTAAGCTTGGTTGAGTTTATAAAATTGGACAGAAATTCACTAGCTAGGCTTTTTGTACCACCCCCCACCCCCACCCCCACCCCCACCCCAACCCCATCTGATACACAAGTGCTGTTATTTCAAAATCACCAACTTGGCTAGCTATTTGTTCAGATACGCATCAAGAATTATCTTTATTTAATAGGGAGTACATTCCTATGCAGTAAGTTGGGAAAGTAATTATATCCATTTAAGAAATATTGTTTGTTTATATATGTGAACTAGAAGGCCTCTTGTGCTCAACTTTAGTGACTTTGCTGGCTTCTGACGTTAATAGAATCAATATCTTTGATGTGGATATATTGCTATGTAGCGATGGATTAGAGAAATGTTAAATAAAAAATAAAGTGTAATCTTCTTAGAGTACCGAATGTAGATATAATATGGGGAATTGTTAAATCCACAACACTTTTTGTTATTTTCACAACAAAAGTGTCGCTGTAGATGTATAGCGATGGTGAAAATCGTCGCTGTAGATCTATAGCGACACTTTTATTGTGAAAATAATATTTTTTGTTGTGGATTTAACAATTCCCTATAATATGAAGACCCAATAAACCTCATAATTCTATCAAATTCTACGTAGTAAATTTTCACAACAAGCAAGCCGCTTATTTCCGGCTGCATGCACGTAACCGTACGTATAATTTGTCTTCTTAAGTGAAGTCAAAAATGTTTGCGTGCAGTTATCAAATACTCCCGAAAACTGAAACATGATCATTATATATCCCTTCAGTCAAGTGCACATGCATGCTGTTATCCATACAATACAAATACAAATACAAATACAAATACAAATACAAACAAAAACATGCAGCTTTAAAATAATGAATGCGTGGAGATGATGACTTAAATTTTTTGATAGCTAGATGCTCATAATGGGAATATCGAAAAGAGTTTTACAATATTATCTTGTGATTTCCAAATTCCATCCATCACACTAGCAGTTAGACACCACCTTAAATTTATGTTCCAACAAATCAAAATTTCTTTTTATATATTTGCTTTGACTCGGTTTACCTAATCAAAATAACCCCAAATATAACCAAAATGAGATCATTCAGTCACCATGTCATTCAGTCATTTCATCATACAGATTATGCTAGCTACTTCATTCATACAGATTATGTCACCATGTCATTCAGTCATTTCCTAGCTACTTCTGATTATGCTCTTGCATTTGGAGATATCATTCATCGTCACCATGTCATTCAGTCATTTCATCATACAGGTAGTCCACATCAATGGATTTGGTGTCAAATCATTTGGGTTAACTCACATATTAACAATTTTAAAGAATTTGGAAACTAACCCACACTTATTTAGAACAGTAATCAAACAGGACAGCTACATGGCGCCCAAAAGATTGATTTTGACTGAGTTTGTTATCATATAAAACAGAACAAGTTGGAGTTGAGCATTGTACTCTTTTGACTTCTTATTTTCTCTTTTTTCATTTATAATAATATGTTGAAAAAGATTATATTACTCTTAATATACTTAAAATAAATTAATCATTTATACATTATATTTATAAGATAGAAGGCATAGTTATGTTGTTTCTTTGCGAGTATTATAATTTTGAGATTATATATATTTTCATGAATTATAATTTCAAGACTATTAATATTAGGATTAAATAGTCATGATCACATGTTTGTTTGTTTTTTTATGAGATTATTCATATGATAACTTAAAATTATCAAATATTATGTTCGTTTTGTTCATAATTATTTAAAGAATTGGATTAAAACTTAGCCCTTTTGAACTATTATACTCTTATTGTTATTAATCATATACTCATTAGTTTAATTATAGATCATAATAGAAATTAGAATAAGATACATCGGTCTTTTTTAATAAAATTACAGGCTAATTTTGTCCATAAATTTTTATCTCCAAATGGCAGGGATTATAATTAGTCCTCCTTTCAAGTCATTTTATTATCTCAAAACTAATAATCTCAAGTCTGTTTTTAAAAACAAACAGGGACTTGAGATTAATAGTTCAATCTCAAGTATAATTTTTACAAACAAGCATAATATTTGACCAAAACTTAATTTTGAACCGTATAAAAAATTGAATTAATATATTAAATTTGTTATCTTCTTACAATTTTACTTAAATATCATTTTTTTTATTTGAGATATTTTATAATATAATTTATTTAATTTTGAATTAAATATTAGAACGCATAAAATATATTTAAAAAAAACAAAAAAAGATGTATAAGGGTAAATTATTTAACTTGTTATTTTATTAAAGTACCCATAATATAGTTTATTGGTCCATCTAATTCAAAAAATTATATTTTGACTTGAAATAAATTTATAAAAATTTAAAATTCCAAGAAAAAATAAAATTATTTAAACTTTTTTTTTATAAAAAAAACTTTCAATTAAAATAAATAAGAGATTAATATGTTAATTTATTTCTCATTAGTTAAAGGAAATAGAGTTGATTTCTCATTAATTAAGAATAATATAATCTCTTTAATATCCAAAGGAGTACAACAATCAATTTAAAGTGTGCATATATCAATTTAAAATTGCTGTCTGATGGCCCAAAATACCTATGTTTGAAGTTGATAATTATTACCCCCTCCGTCCCAGGATAAAAGTCCTTATTACTATTTTGGGTTGTCCCATGTTAAATGTCCACTTTCTTTTAATAACCAAACTTTTACACATTTTTTCCTATTATGCCCGTAGCATTAAATATCTCATACTTTTCTTATTCTAATTCTCTCTCCATATTTAATGACATTATTATGGATAATTTTATCATTTTATTCCTCTTCTTAATATGCGTGAAAAGTCCACCAAAACTTTTATCCTGGGACAGAGGGAGTAATTAGCTGTATTTGGGTATTACTATTTTAATTCTTTTCATTTTATGTGGGTGTAAAGATACATCCTCATCAAAAATTCAGCTAATAATAAGTAATGACTTGGCCCATTTTCCTCTATAAATGAAACTTGCTTTAAACCCAATTCTTTTACTATTGATGTGACGCCCCCAAAATAGGTATACATCACTTATTCTAAGTCGTCAAATACATGGTACAGAATACAAATACAACTTAATTATACAACTGTCGTGTAAAGTACGATAAAATATAAGCTGTGAGTTTTAATACAAATATTGTCGTCTAGACAATATTCAAACTCAAATCCAATATTATTACATTTATTTTCCACTATTTCACTGAATAGTGAGGACTACTAATGCTATCATCTGGTCCGTCAGTCCGTTCCCCGACTAGTCCCTGCTACGTTCTCATTTCCTGAAGAGAAAAATAAAAGTAAAAGGGTGAGCTCAACTAGCCCAGTAGGAAATATTATGACTAAGATAATACAGAATATATTATCGTTAGCCTTCAACAGTGTTAAACTGATACAATGTAACAACCATCAAGTTTAACTACAGCGGAACAAGCAATCCATTAAAAGAGTCAAGTAGAGAATCTACTATCTTTTATGATTTAAAAGGTTTTTCATCACTTTTATCGCTGGGACTCAGCTTAATAAATAATCCACATCATCGAATCACCCCTGCACTACGGCCAAGGATATTCTTTAGTATCACGACCACAATTATCCATGCACTACGGGCCAAGAATATTTGTGTATTCAATAATGGTCATGATCATGCCAACAACTGTCCATCAATGCACTATGGGCCAATGAGGACTTTTACCACATCATTTGTAACATTACGGTCATGATTACACCGAATAATCCCTGGTCATAATCATACCAAGTCCATCTATGCACTATAGGCCACAGATGACTTTCAACAAAATATAAACATGAGGATGATGACAATGATATAAGAATTCAATAAAACAAGTTTAAAAATTATTTTATCCAGGAACTAATAACGTCCAAATTGTCAACATGATACTGCTTTGTAGAGTAAAATTCAAGAATGCTCAGAAGAATATTTTCATGAAAAGATACTGGATGAAGCGCAAATATCAAGGATATTCCACTAATTTCATGGAGTATAGAAGTCAAAACTTTAACCAACTGAGTATAATAAAGAATGGAATAACAAAAGAAATCACCAGGCATGCGATAGACCACACAGGCACGTTATTCCAACAGAATAATAAATAATGGAATCAGGTGCGGCGTAAAACGCACAGACAGGATATTCCAACAGAATAATAAAGACGAAATCAGGTCCGGCGTAAAACGCAAAGACAGGATATTCCAACAGAATAATAAAGACGGAATTAGGTCTGGCGTAAAACGCACAGACATGATATTCCAACAGAATAATAAAGACGGAATCAGGTTTGGCGTAAAACGCATAGACAGGATATTCCAACAGAATAATAAAGATGGAATCATGTCCGGCGTAGAACGCACAGACAGGATGTTCCAACAGAATGATAAAGAATGGAACAACAGAAAAATTTCACCAAGTATAGGGTAGCCCGCGTATACAGGTTATTCCAACAGAATAATAAAGAATGGAATAACAAAAGTTCTCTTCATAGATAAGAAAGAAATAATACTCCCTACCTTTAGAAAAATTGGATACTGGAATAGTGAGGTAGCAGACTTCTCTTCTTCTTTCTATAATTTCTCTCTATAATAATCGCTCTAAAGCTTTTGTGAATTGGTGAGAAATGAAGGAAGAATGAGCTTCTATTTATAGAAAAATATAGTTTCGATAATTGCACGTTTTGGGGCTCGAAAAATTTCAGTACAATACCTCCAACTTTTCCTTTATTTTTAATTTAGTCATGGAAGTATTATCAAACTTTCACCACATCCCCTAATAGTAAATAATGTGATTCAATAGTAAATTATGTGAATCAATAGTTCTAGACATGTGAAAATACGAATTACAGTATAGTACCTCCATCTATACCTCTATTTTTAACTTAGTCATGCAAGTATTATCAATCTTGCACCAACTCCCCTAATAGTAACAAGAATGTGAAACAATAGTATACACATGTGAATAAATAATTATAATCATGTGAAATAATAGCAATCAATTGCTCATTTATCCAGTTAAATACCTGATTGGTCAATATAACCTCCAGACATTAATTATTATCGAAATAATTGTCGATTTTCACTAACACAAATAATTCTAACACAATGAAACCATTTTTATCAAAAATATAAATTTTGAAATTTTGAAGTTTGACTTTTCCCAAAAAAGTCAACTTTTGACTTTTTAACCAAATGGTGAATTCTGGAAAATTTTGTGTTTATAGACTATTTTTACTAATTTCATCATTTCGGACTCAAATATCACGTCCGCGTCTCCAAATTAAACTCCGAACACAACTTCAATTTTAATAACATTCATCATTAATATTATAACTCACAATATTTATCAACCAGGTCGTTCCCAGGAAAGAGGGGGCTTTCCAATAAGGATTTCTCCCTATTGGCGCACAATTAGGTGACCAAACCTCTCCTTGACAGAACTTCTAGACATTGTAAATATTGCAATTTAATAATATGAATAACTTTGTCGTCTCAATTATTGATTTAATAAAATAACATATTATGCAGATGATACTACGACAATAATCGATTCAATAATATGAGAAATATGATGCAACAATTACTGTAGCAGTAATTGAGTATAACTGAGTGACTTCTCACGTAAGCATCAATAATCAATACTGAGTGCTACTATGCAACCACGCGTATTACTGTACATTTACTACTGGGTAGTTCAACAGTTAACGGTAAAACTTCCGCCGTTATTTTCATAAAGTATTTTTGTCGTTTTCTCAATCCGACAATAATTTCGTTATGGGGGGTCCACTAATGATTGTGCCGTTGTACGAATATTCCCTGTTAAAACGAATATTCCCCTACCAATCGAATATTATATAACACCTTGCGTACTTTGCAAAATTTGTAAATATTACCCACAACTATAACATTATATCAAATCCACGCCATAATATTCAAAAATATATTTCGAGAAAATTTAATCATTATTCAAAAAGTTGGGGTCTTACAACCTCCCCTTCTTATGAAATTTCGTCCTCGAAATTAGGGTGGGTACCTGGTATGGCGAAGAGGTGAGGATACTTTGATTTCATTTCAGATTCTAACTCCCAGGTCATTTCCTCAACATCGTGATTTCTCCACAAAACTTTGACTTGAGATATAACCAAAGAGTGTAGAATATGTTCCTTCTTATCCAAGATTTGAACAAGAACCTCTTCATACATCAAATCTTCCGCTATTTCATCCAGTTCTAACTCAATAATTTGGTTCGGGTCGTTCACATATTTATGTAACATGGATATGTGAAAAACGTTATGAACACGAGACATACTTAGCGGTAAAGCGAGTTTATAGGCCACAGTTCCTACTCGATCGAGGATTAAAAATGGGTCGATGAATCGAGGATTGAGCTTTCCTCTCTTTCCAAATCTTGTAATTCCTTTTCATGGAGCAACACGTAACAACACATGATCTCCAATATCGAATTCTACATTCTTTCGATGAAGATCAGCATAACTCTTTTGTCGATCTTGTGAGGTTTTTATACGTTGTCGGATCATTTGAATCTTTTCCGTAGTCAAACGTACCAACTCTGGTCCCAACAACGTTGCTTCACCCACCTCATCCCAGCATACTGGAGAACGACACTTTCTTCCATACAACTCCTCGAATGGAGCCATGCCAATACTTGCTTGATAACTGTTGTAGGAAAACTCCACCAATGGTAAGAACTTGTACCAACTTCTTTTAAAGTCAAGGACACAGAGTCTTAATAGATCTTCAAGAGTTTAAATATTCCTCTCCGACTGTCCGTCTGTCTGAGGATGATATGCCGAGCTAAATCGTAAATTCGTGCCCATAGCTTTTTGTAAACTAACCCAAAATCTTGAAGTGAATCTTGGGTCTCGATCAGAAACTATGGATACTGGCATACCATGCAATCTTACAACCTCATTTATGTACATACGAGCAAGACGTTCAAGTGTATAAGTTTCTCGTATCAGTAAAAAATGAGCAGACTTGGTCAATCTATCAACAATGACCCAAATCGCATCTATGCCTTGAGAAACTTTGGGAAGACCAGTAACGAAATTCATGGTAATGTGTTCCCACTTCCATTCTAGAATTTCAAGTGGTTGCAATGGACCTTTTGGTGCTTGATTTTCCGCTTTAACTCGTTGATAAATTAGACACCTTGAGATAAATAGCGCTATCTCTCTCTTCATATTGCTCCACCAAAATGTATGACGAAGATCACGATACATTTTGGTACTCCCACGATGGATTGTAAATGGTGAATTGTGTGCCTCCATCATGATTTTATACTTTAAGTCAGGGTCGTTAGGAATAAAAAGTCTGGAATTGACTCGAAGTATTCCTTCTTCATTGATTCTTGCTTCCGGCATAGCACCTTCTTGCATTTTCTTCCTCATACGCATCATCTCCGGATCTGTAACTTGAGCAACTTTAACTTTATCAATTAAAGTCGGTTCTACTTGTATATTCGGCATCATCACATGGGTCCCTGGAGTTTTTAACTCTATCTCCATCCTTTGCAAGTCACACAAAATGGGCTTTTGTGTTATGAATATTGCACTCGTACCCGCATATGATCTTCTACTCAATGCGTCAGCTACCACGTTCGCTTTTCCAGGATGGTATTGGATGGTATGATCATAATCTTTCAACAGTTAAAGCCAACGTCGTTGTCGCATGTTGAGTTCCTTTTGAGTGAAGAAATATTTGAGGCTTTTATGATCCGTAAAGATCTCCACTTTCTCTCCATACAAGTAATGCCTCCAAATTTTAAGTGCGAAGACAACAGCTGCCAACTCTAGATCATGAGTATGATAATTCCTCTCATATTCTTTGAGTTGTCTTGAGGCATAGGCTATGAATTTCCCATGTTGCATGAGAACACATCCTAACCCTTTGCCCGAAGCATCACTGTAGATGACAAATCCCTCCGAACCAGGTGGTATTGTAAGAACATGTGCTGAAATGAGTCTCCTTTTGAGTTCTTGAAAACTCTTCTCACATTTCTCGCTCCAACCGAACTTTATATCTTTCCGAGTTAGCTGAGTTAATGGAGTATCGATTCGAGAAAATCCTTCCACAAATCTCCGATAATAACCAGCTAAACCGAGAAAGCTACGTACTTTGGTCACTGATTTGGGTTGCTCCCAGCTTTGAAAAGCTTCAATCTTTGTCGGGTCAACGGATATTCCATGACTTGTTACTACGTGCCCAAGGAATGCTACTTCCTCAAGCCAGAACTCACATTTCTTTAACTTGGCATAAAGCTTATATTCACGAAGCTTTTGAAGTATCAGCCTCAAGTGTTGCTCATGATCTTCATGGCTTTTGGAATAAATAAGGATGTCATCAATAAAGACGAACACAAAGTGATCCAAATATTCCTTGAATACTCGGTTCATCATATCCATGAAGGCAACAGGAGCATTAGTCAAGCCAAAATACATGACTAAGAATTAATAATGCCCGTACCGAGTTCTAAAGGCAGTCTTTGGAATATCCTCAGTTTTAACCTTCAGCTGATGATATCCAGAACGAAGATCGATCTTTGAAAAAAAATTTCTCCTTGTAACTGATCAAACAGGTCATCAATACGTGGCAATGGGTACCTATTTTTGATGGTGACATAATTCAACTCCCGATAATCAATACAAAGTCGCATACTCCCATCTTTCTTCTTCACGAATATAACAGGAGCACCCCAAGAAGACGTACTAGGACGAATGAAACCAGTGTCTAACAATTCTTGCAATTGGGTTTTTAACTCCTGAAGTTCAATAGGAGCCATTCGATATGGGGCTTTGGAAATGAGTTTTGTACCGGGTTCAAGGTCTATACAAAATTCAACTTCACGCTCTAGGGGTAGGCCAGGAAGTTCTTCAGGGAATACATCAGGAAATTTATTAACAATAGAAATATCCTTCAAATCTGACGTATTTTTGTTTAAATCAGTGACATGAGCTAAGAAAGCTTGACGTCCATTTTTCAATAAACGAATAGCTTTATGGCTTGAGATGACCGTGATTGATTTTAATGATTTCGTCGCTTGAATTCGCATAATAGGTTTATTAGGAATATGAAAACTAACAACCTTACGAAAACAATTAATTTTATCATGATGAGTAGTTACCCAATCAATCCCTAAAATCACGTCAAATGCAAGTATTTTTAAAGAGATAAGATCGACAGGTAACGTGCGGTTACCGATTTGAATCAAACAAGACTTATAAACAGTGGATGTAATGAAGGTTTCTCCTAATGGAGTTTCAACAGATAAGTCAAAGTCTAATTTCTCCGGAGTCAAATTTAAACGTTGAACGCAAGTAGGAGAAATAAAAGAATGGGTAGAACCGATATCAAATAAGGTATAGACTTCACTAGAGTTTATGATAAGATTACCCGTGATAACCTCGTTCGAGTTCCTTGCTTTCTGGGAGGTCACAACAAACGCTCTCCCATGCACTACCGGCTTTGACTTTTCTGGGACGGCCTTTGGTGCCTCCATCCTAGCTGAATTTGTCTTCGGTGAACGACAAAATCGAGCTAAGTGACCTTCTCTTCCATAATTATAACATGTTTTGGACGGCATTGCGCAGTTTGGATTGATGTGTCCCTCCCCTCCGCATTTGAAGCATATGATAGGTGGTCGTTCTCCTTCCTTAACAATGGGTACTAGTGTTGACGTCTTTCCATCATTGTTGAATCTCCTTTTCTAGAAATATCCATTTTTATTGTCTTAGCTATGATTACCACCAAAGTGGTTACCATTTCTGGCAGGTTGATTCCCTCCACGCTTGTTGTCACCGCTTCGATGACTGTTACCACTGGTATTTTCATTCTGCGGCTGCTTTCTCTTGGTTGCGTTGACTCGTTATCGCGCTCCAACAACTAAGCCTTATTTACAACATCTGAATACAAACACAGTTTATGAGAAATAAGATATTGTCGTATCTCCGGTTTCAAACCTCTTAAAAACATTCGGGTCATTCGCTCCTCATTATCAACCAAATGGGATGCAAACCGGGATAACTCCGTAAATTTAGCCTCGTATTACGACACAGTCATATTATTTTGTTCTAACTTGATAAACTTTACCTCCTTCATGTGACGAATACTTTCAGGAAAGTACTTGTCGTTGAACAGCTCTTGGAACTTCTTCGAAGACATCTTGAGTGCGTCAGGCTGGGTACGTTTTACAGATTTCCACCAGTAATCTGCCTCTTCACGCAACATAAAGGTGGCGAATGGAACCTTTTGTTCCTTAGAGCATCCCAAGACATCAAATATCTTGGTTATCTATTTTATCCATGCTTCCGCCTTAATGGTTTTGGCTCTCCAATAAACTCTGATGGTCCCAGCTCCTTGAACTGTTTGGCGGTGACCGTCCGAGAGTTGCCAGTGTTTCCACCTGTATTTTGGACAGGAGCCGTTTTCGCCTGATGTTGCATGAATTGCATGAAGCATCGGAACATTCCATCGTTCAACATTTGGTCAGTGTTGTTTTTTGCATAAGGATTGTCGCCTTCCTAATGCACATTCTCCTGGTTATTGATATGTGGAGACTCAATGGTCTCTTGTGCTCCATTGATGTTCTCAACATTCTCGGATGTTATTTTTAAATACTTCCACAAAACAAGGATTAATTGACATGAACATATTATCCCTACACTCTGACTGACCAATTAAATACCAAATAAATTTAGGTAGGTCATAGAGCGAATGAATTCTGCGTCTCTCCCCTCCTAGTTCTAGTCTCACATCTTAGACAGGGATCATATCCCTAAGCTTTGATACCAACCATGACGCCCCCAAAATAGGTATACATCACCTATTCTAAGTCGTCAAATACATGGTACATAATACAAATACAACTTAATTATGCAACTGTCGTGTAAAGTACGACAAAATATAAGCTGTGAGTTTAAATACAAATATTGTCGTCTAGACAATATTCAAACTCAAATTCAATATTATTACATTTATTTTCCACTATTTCACTGAATAATGAGGACTACTAATGCTATCATCTGGTCCGTCACTCCGTTCCCCGACTAGTCCCTGCTACGTTCTCATTTCCTGAAGAGAACAATAAAAGTAAAAGGGTAAGCTCAACTAGTCCAGTAGGAAATATTATGACTAAGATAATATAAAATATATTATCGTTAGCCTTCACTAGTGTTAAACTGATATAATATAACAACCATCAAGTATAACTGCAGTGTAATAAGCAATCCATTAAAAGAGTCAAGTAGAGAATAAAATCTACTATCTTTTATGATTTAAAAGGTTTTTCTTCACTTTTATCGCTGGGACTCAGCTTAATAAATAATCCACATCATCGAATCACCCCTGCACTACGGCCAAGGATATTCTTTAGTATCACGACCACAATTATCCATGCACTACGGGCCAAGAATATTTGTGTATTCAATAATGGTCGTGATCATGCCAATAACTGTCCATTAATACACTACGGGCCAATGAGGACTTTTACCACATCATTTGTAACATTACGGTCATGATTACACTGAATAATCCCTAGTCATAATCATACCAAGTTCATCTATGCACTATAGGCCACAGATGACTTTCAACAAAATATAAACATGAGGATGATAACAACGATATAAGAATTTAATAAAACAAGTTCAAGAATTATTTTAACCAGGAACTAATAACGTCCAAATTGTCAACATGATACTGCTTTGTAGAGTAAACTTCAAGAATGCTCAGAAGAATATTTCCATGAAAAGATACTGGATGAAGCGCAAATATCAAGGATATTCCACTAATTTCATGGAGTATAGAAGTCAAAACTTTAACCAACCGAGTATAATAAGAAATGTAATAACAAAAGAAATCATCAGGCATGCGATAGACCACACAGGCAGGTTATTCCAACAGAATAATAAATAACGGAATCAGGTGCGGCGTAAAACGCACAGACAAGATATTCCAACAGAATAATAAAGACGGAATCAGGTCTGGCGTAAAACGCACAGACAGGATATTCCAACAGAATAATAAAGACGGAATCAGGTCCGGCGTAGAACGCACAGACAGGATATTCCAACAGAATAATAAAGACGGAATTAGGTCCGGCGTAAAACGCACAAACAGAATATTTTAACAGAATAATAAAGAAGGAATCAGGTTCGGCGTAAAATGCACAGACAGGATATTCCAACAGAATAATAAAGACGGAATCATGTCCGGCATAGAACGCACAGACAGGATGTTCCAACAAAATGATAAAGAATGGAACAACAGAAGAATTTCACCAAGTATAGGGTAGCCCGCGTATACAGGTTATTCCAACAAAATAATAAAGAATGGAATAACAGAAGTTCTCTTTATAGATAAGAAAGAAATAATACTCCATACCTTTAGAAAAACTAGATACTGGAATAGTGAGGTAGCAGACTTCTCTTCTTCTTTCTATAATTTCTCTCTATAATAATCGCTCTAAAGCTTTTGTGAATTGGTGAGAAATGAAGGAAGAATGAGCTTCTATTTATAGAAAAATATAGTTTCGATAATTGCATATTTTGGGGGTCGAAAAATTTCAGTAACCTCTAACTTTTCCTTTATTTTTAATTTAGTTATGGAAGTATTATCAAACTTTCACCACCTCCCCTAATAGTAAATAATTTGATTCAATAGTAAATTATTTGAATCAATAGTTCTAGACATGTAAAAATACGAATTACAGTATAGTACCTCCATCTATACCTCCATTTTTAACTTAGTCATACAAGTATTATCAATCTTACATCAACTCCCCTAATAGTAACAAGAATGTGAAACAATAGTATACACATGTGAACAAATAGTTATAATTATGTGAAATAATAGCAATCAATTGCTCATTTATCCGGTTAAATACCTGATTGGTCAATATAATCTCCAGACATTAATTATTATCGAAATAATTATCGATTTTCACTAACACAAATAATTCCAACACAATGAAACCACTTTTATAAAAAATATAAATTTTGAAATTTCAAAGTTTGACTTTTCCCAAAAAAGTCAACTGTTGACTTTTTGACCAAATGGTGAATTCTGGAAAATTTTGTGTTTATAGACTATTTTTACTAATTTCATCGTTTCGGACTCAAATATCACGTCCGCGTCTCCAAATTAAACTCCGAACACAACTTTAATTTTTATGACATTCATCATTAATATTATAACTCACAATATTTATCAACCAGGTCGTTCCCAGGAAAGAGGGGGCTTTCTAATAAAGATTTCTCCTTATTGGCGCGCAATTAGGTGACCAAACCTCTACTTGACAGAACTTCTAGACATTATAAATATTGCAATTTAATAATATGAATAACTTTGTCGTCTCAATTATTGATTTAATAAAATAACATATTATGCAGATGATACTACGACAATAATCGAATCAATAATATGAGAGATATGATGCAGCAATTACTGTAGCAATAATCGAGTATAGTGACTTCTCACGTAAACATCAATAATCAATACAGCGTGCTACTACGCAACCACGCGTATTACTGTACTTTTACTACCGGATAGTTCAACAGTTAAAGATAAAACTTTCTCCGTTATTTTCATAAAGTATTTTTGTCGTTTTCTCAATCCGACAATAATTCTGTTGTGGGGGTCCTCCAATGATTGTGCCGTTGTAAGAATATTCTCTGTTAAAATGAATATTTCCCGACCAATCGAATATTATATAACTTGCGTACTTTGCAAAATTTGTAAATATTACCCACAACTATAATATTATATCAAATCCACACCATAATATTCAAAAATATATTTCGAGAAAATTTAATGTTTATTCAAAAAGTTGGGGTCTTACAATTGAGGTTTGAATAGGATACATTGGGCATAATATTTCTTAATACTCCCTCCGTCTCATGATAAAAGTCCTTATTATTATATTTGAGTAGTCCCATGTTAAATGCCTATTTTTCTTTAATAATTAAAATTTTACACATATTTTTCTATTATACCCGTAACATTAAATATCTCATACTTTTTTATTCTAATTCTCTATCCATATTTAATGACATTATTATGGACAATTTTGTCATTTCATTAATCTTCTTAATATATGTAAAAAATCAACCAGAACTTTTATCTTAGGACGGAAGGAGTAATAAGGTTTAAATGTTTTCTAAGTCACTGTACTATAGGTCGACTTACAAATGGGTAACTGAACTTTTTTTTTCTTACAGTCAACTCACTGAACTTTAGTTTACTAAAAAAAAGTTTAATATTCCGTTAAAGATGTTGTGTGACGCCCCCAAAATTAGGTATACATCACCCATCTTGAGTCGCCAAATACATGGTACAGAATTCAAAAACAAACTTAATTATAAAACAGTCGTGTAAAATACGACAAAACATAGGCTGTGAGTTTTAATACAAATATTGTCCTCTAGAGAGTATACAAACTCAATGGAGACCTCATTACATTTATTATCACACTATTTTATAAAATAGTGATGACTACTAATGCACCATCTAGGATCATCACTCTGTTCCCCGACTAGTCCCCACTACATTCTCATTTCCTGAAGAGAACAGTGAAAAAAAATGTGAGCTCAACTAGCCCAGTAAAAAATATTATGACTAAGATAATATAGAATAAATTATCATTAGCCTTAAACAGTTTTAAACATATACAATATAACAAACATCAAGTTTAACTGCAGCGGAATAAGCAATCCATTAAAAGTGTCAAGTAGAGAATAAAATCTACTATCTTCTATGATTTAAAAGGTTTTTCATGACTTTTATCGCTGAGACTCAGCTTAATGAATAATCCACATCATCAAATCATCCCTGCACTATAGGCCAAGGATATTCTTTAGTATCACGACCACGAATTATCCATGCACTACGGGCCAAAGATAATCATGTTTTCATCAACGGTCCTGATCATGCCATAAAATAATTCATCTTTCCACTACGGGCCAATGAAGACTTTTTTCACATCATTTGTAACATTATGGTCATGATTACACCGAATAATCTCTGGTCATAATCATACCAAGTCCATCTATGCACTACAGGCCACAGATGACTTTCAAAAAATATAAATATGAGGATGGTGACAATGATATAATTATTCAATAAAACACGTTCAAGAATTAATTTGTCCAAGAACCAATAACGTCCAAATTGTCAACATGAAACTGCATAAGTTCTCTTCATGAATACAAAAGAATAACACCCCTTACGAGTACAACAAATAATATTTCGTACCTTAGAAAGAAGAGTATTGGATATAGAAGTAGTGAAGTAGTAGAATACATTTCTTCTTTCTCTCTATAATTTCTCTCTCTAGAGTTTCAGTGAATTCGTAAGAACTAATGAAAGAATGAGCTTCTATTTATAAAAAAATGGACTGCATAGTAACTAACTCATGAACGGTCCAGATTGATATACTTTAATCTGACGGTCCATATTTAAATCAAAATCTTTTAAATAAAATATAATATATTCTATTTATAATCTAATAAAACGAATAACTTTATAAAAGATTTTACTATGCAGACACTATGCATAATAAAATATAATATATTCTAATTATAGAATAACTTTATAAAAGTATTCTGTTTTATTACATTAATAATACCAATAAAATAAAACTGAGTGACTTATCACGTAAGCATCAATAATTAATACTGTGTGCTACTATGCAATTACGCGTATTACCGTACTTTTACTACCGAGTAGTTCAACAGTATTAACGGTAAAACTTCCCCCGTTATTTTCTTAAAATATTTTTGTCGTTTTCTCAATCAGACAATAATTCTGTTGTGGGGTCCACCAATGATTGTTCTGTTGCACAAATATTCCTTGATAAAATATTCCCCGACCAATCGAATATAATATGACAACTTGCATACTTTGTAAAATTTATAAATACTACTCATAACTATAAAATTATCTCAAATCCACACCATAATATTAAAAACAAATATTTCGAAAAAATTAAATCTTTATTCATAAAATCTGGGGTCTCACATGTTGACTTTGGATGGAAATTACCACGTAAGCTGCTGACGTGGCAATTTTTTTTGACGTGGCACAGATCTGTCACATGTGGCTTTAATGATGTGGAAATAAAGGAGAAATTACAAATGTAATAATATAAATTGTAAGACCTCAATTTTTTTTTAATAAAATGGAATTTTCTCTATTTATTATTTTGAAATAGTAATGGTTGAATTGATTAATGTGGTTAGTTATGAGTAAAACGCGCGAATATTTTAAAATAAACAGGTGGTTATAAAATATTCATTGTTGTCGGAGAATATTCGTTTTGTCGTGGAATATTCTTGCTGTCGGGGAATATTCGTACGACGGCGCAGTCTTTTGTGGTCCCCATAACGAAAAGTGATTAGATGAAAAAAAAGACAAGTATGAGTTGTTTATAAATAACGGCAAAGTTGTTACCGTTAATACTGTTAGAATACTCGATGGTTAAAACATAGTAATACCCGTTGTTGTACAGTAGCACACGGTATTGCACTAATTATTGATTCTTACGTAAGAAGGCATTACTCAATAATTATTACAGTAATTACTGTTCAATATTTTATTTTATTGATTTAATAATTGCTGCGTTGATTTTTACATTACTGTTGTTTCAATAATTGTCACTACACAATATTTTCCATTATCGAAGCAATAATTCATATTATCTGAGTAATATTATTAGAAAATATTATTGGCAATGTCTAAAAAGTTCTATCAAATGAGAGGTTTGGTCACCTAATTGCGCGCCAGTAAGGAAAAATTCTTATTGGAAAGCCCCCTCTTTCTTGGGAACGGCCTGGTTGCCAGTACTGTGATTCTGTAATATTATTTGTGAATAATTAATTATTGATTTATATGATGAGGAAAATATTGATTTTATGTGGATATAAATGGAGAAAATTTTTAATGTGACAATTGTTAAAAATTAATATTTTATCTTTTTCTGATAAAATAATTTATTTAAATATATTATTTTAATAATATATTAATGATGATATTTTTACAATGAATGTGGGATATATGAGTATATGAAGAGGAAGAGTATTTTTGTTGCATTAAATGATTAACACATGTTTTGTGTGTCAGTGGACCCCATTTCTTGACTGAAATTTGATTATAGCTTGTAAAATCGTCTGTTTATGAATTTCGGTCAATTTCTGTTTGGAATTTGGAAAAACTTTCTTCTTCAAAGTTGTAGAGAATTGAATTTTCTATAAAAAAGCTGCGAGATTCGAATTTTCTGATAAAATGGCTATTTATTATGAATTATTGAAGTTCTGAAGTTCCGAAATAATTGATTTTTGTAAGTTTTAAATATTTTTAATATAAAAAATATTTTTGTCATTAATTATGGGTCTTGCATGTGATGTCAATTTCTGAATTCAGATCAAGGAAGGTTGGCGTAGAAATTTTAATATATATATTAATATTTTATTAAATTTTCTGCTTTGGTGTTCTAAGCAATTTCCTATAAATAGGGCGCTTAGGTTAGAATTGAAAATCACACCAGAAACTAAAGATTTCTTTCTTTCTCTCTCTATAATATCGAGCGTATTTATGAGTATTTTAGTACTTTGAGTATTGCTATACGGTGCAAGTTCTTTCAGCACTATATCCAGTATTCCAGTCAGAAGTACTATTCTTTCTAAGGTAAGGGATGTTATTTTATTCGAAAATGATATTATTTCTTCAATATCATTATGCCGAAATATTGGTTGAAAATTTTTATTAAATTTGAAACTTTTTTCATGTCGGGGTTACTATTCATGAGTTAATATTCACGAGTTACTATTCATGAGTTACTATTTACGAGTTACTATTCACGAGTACTATTCACGAAGCGTGATGATATTTTTTTTATAAAATTTCTATCTTTTAGTATCGGAGTTACTATTCACGTATACGGCACTATTTACGTATACGGCACTATTCACGAATACGACACTATTCACATAAAAATTAAATTTTTTTTTCTGTGTCCAAGATTGTCTGTTATGATTCCTATCTTTGATTGGATCTATGTTTTGGTCTTCATTCTTGAATTTTACTCCACTCTGATTATTTATGAAGTATTTTTGAACTTGGATTGTGTAAAGTACGAATCCTTAATATTTGTTCTTTTGTTTCACTGAATTCGTTTCCTTTAAAATATTTTTCATCATCCTAAGTCCTAAATGATGATATAATTGAATATCTTTAGCCTGTAGTACAAAGATGAATGATTTTATAATGAATATCTTTGGCCCGTAGTGCAAAGATGAACAGATGTTTAAATAAACATGACCAACTGACGAATACCATGCCACCGCGTATTTACAAAAATGCCACCGCGTCCCATTAAAACGACGTCGTTTTGATGAAATTATGCTACTTAAGGAATTATGCTATTTAAGAATTATGCTCTTGATCCTTTCTGTATATATATATATATATATATATATATATATATATATATATATATATATATATATATATATATATATATATATAGAGTCCGGTTCCGGTAAGGGAGTCCGTATTTTCTTAAAATTCGGAATTGTTTTTTTTTTTTAACAACTAAAAAAAATTTAATATTTTATTGAACTGAAATTTTTTCATAATACAGTGTTTTAGGCGTAATTTGAATATATATATAACAAAACAAGTCTGTACAGACTGTTTTATATGTATCTAAATCACGCAAAAAACACTGTATTATAAAAAAAATTCAGTTCCATAAAATATTAAATTTTTTTAGTTGTTTTAAAAAAACAAAAGTAAAAAATAAAAAAATTGAGGTCCAGATTTTGATCAGGTCTGGGAGTCCGGACCTGATCCGCTGTCTATATATATAGGAAAATGTATATACATAGTTTTGTAGTACACGGTCGCTTATGACTACGATTTTTTGGACTATGGCGCCATAGATATTCGGATCTATAATGACGGTTCAACCGTCGTTATAGTCCAAAAAACCGTCGCCATATCACGACTATATACTACACAGATATATATATATATATATATATATATATATATATATATATATATATATGTATATATCTATCTAATAAAATACAAATAATTTTGAATTTTTCGCTCACTCAATAAATCATCTGGGCCGTCCAAAGTTTGAGATAAATCCCACCGTTCATACATCTATCTAATAAAATACATCTATCTATCTAATAATCTAATAATAATCTAATAAAATACAAATGACTTTAAATTTTCCGCTCACTCAATAAATTATTTTGGTCGTTCAAAGTTTGAGATAAATCATATTGTCCATACAGTGCCGGAGGCACGGAACCCAACTAATATATATATAAAGGGTGTGTCCTAATCAAAATATTCCAAAAAAGATATTTTTTTTAAAACGAGGACGGGTAGTTTCTAGAAATTTTAAAATTGAAAAGTTATTGGCAATCAGCTTTATTATTTATAATAATAATAATAACTAAGTTGGAGCTGGTGCCACCATGGACAACCATTAAAACATGCCTTTCTTTTATTTTTTTTGGACTGGTCAACAAAAAGAAGAGAATTTCATCAAACAATGAATAGCAAAAGATATCTGTACATGTACAAACTACAAACCCAATCCCCTCCTCACCTTCTCCACTCCACCCCACCCCACCCCACACCACCCCACCCCAGAAAAAAAATGAAAATAAAAAAATTAAACCTTAAAACAAATACTTTCAGTCACTTGCATACACATAACAATCACCTATTTTCAAACACAGAAAAAAAGTAAAGATTGGGGAGAGGGCAAAGAATGCAAATTCAGAAAAACACTCTGAAGAAGTTTCTCCTACTGCCACTTGTTCTTTGAACCTCTTCCCTGAGGGGTTCCTCCCCCAAACTGTCCCATTTGCTCCTAATATCCTCGTGAAAATCAACTTAGCCTCCCAAATTCCATACTTAATTAAGGTCCAAAATATCGTAAGGATTACCACTTGGTTAATACCACCCCAGTGTACTCTAGACGAATCGCACATTGGCTACGTTCGATTGTTTATTTTGCTCTCTGACCTTAAATCTGGATTGTCACTTTTGTCTGTGTCATAGTTCTCCCTCTGGGATATAATGTCCATGCTACCTGCTTGAGTTCTTTGATGCCTTCGATCCTGAAAAATATAACCATTAAAATCCATGTCAAGCCATTTTTTAACAGTTATTCTAATGCTCAAGAGCTGCACAAGTCAAAGTTTCGCAAAAGCGCAACTGTGGCTGGTTGGTGAGAGCCAGCTTGCATTGTATTATTGTATATGCCGTTGGGAAAAGTATACGAAAATGGTGAAGTAAAAGACCAAATAAGGTGTACCACAGATGAGCATGAACCTGAAGAATTATACGAGTAGAAAGAGCTATTTTATAAAAAGATATCAATCTTCAAAGCCTACTAAGCTCCTCCCGGCACGAAAGGCGAACACCCTTATGTGGAATGGGAGGGAGTGATGAGTGCCCGGTGATACTGGTTGGGGGAATAAGGTGGGATTTTCATTTTTTTTATGTCATTATGTGTGCATGTTAACCCCAGATAAGAATTATTTATTTAAAATTCAAATTAAAAAATATTACTACGCATACTATGCACTATCGAACTGGTGGCAACATATATAAAACCATTGAGGTTGAACTTCTCAGACTATACAGTTTACAGAAGAAAGTGTATAATGGTCATATTAACAGTAGGATGATAGTTAGCCACAAGCCTAGGTTTACAACTAGAGAAACAGTATATAGCTTCAATGAATCAAGCTGAGACAAGCTTTAGGATGTTTAAACTAGACACGTTTACCGTGAGACCCCAGATTTTATGAATAAATATTTAATTTTCTCGAAATAATTTTGTGAATATTATGGTGTGGATTTGATATAATGTCATAGTTGTTGATAGTATTTATAAATTTTGCAAAGTAAGCAAGTGCTTATATAATATTCGATTGGTCGGGGAATATTATTGTACGACGGCACAATCATTGGTGGACCCCACAACGGAAGTATTGTCGTAGTTAGAAAACGACAAAATTATCTTTCTATAAAAATAATGGCGGAGGTGTTACCGTTAAAACTGTTGAACTACCCGGTAATAAAAGTACAGTAATACGCGTAGTTGCATAGTAGCACACGGTATTGATTATTGATACTTCCGTGAGAAGTCACTTAGTTATACTCAATTATTGTTACAGTACTTGATGCATCATATCTCTCATATTATTGATTCAATTATTGTTACAGAATCATCTGCATAATATGATATATTATTAAATCAATAATTGAGACGACAAAGTTATTCATATTATTATTTGCAATATTGACAATGTCTAGAAGTTCTGTCAAGGAGAGGTTTGATCACCTAATTGCGCGCCAATAAGGAGAAATCCTTATCGGAAAGCCCCCTCTTTCTTGGGAACGACCTGATTGTTAAAAATTGTGAATTATAATATTAATGATGAATAAGTTCGTGTTGATTAAAGATGAATTTTATAGTTCCATTGTGTTGGAATTATTTGTGTTAGTGAAAATTGACATTTGTTTCGATAATAATTGATGTTTGGAGCTTATATTGTTCAATCGGGTATTCGGGACACTTTTCGTGTCGAGTTACTATTCACGAATTAGTATTCATGAATTACTATTCACGAGTTACTATTCACGGGATACTATTCACCCTTAAGATGTATTTCTTTTTGGTTCAAATTATTTTTGGGTACAATATTATTCCATGAGGAGATGTGCTAATTTTTCAGACCGTTGGTTGAAGATATAATGGTAAATCAATATGGACCACTGGTGGAAAGTTATATAGTGAATCAATATGGATCGCTGGTTTAAAGTTTTAATAGTAAATCAGTATGGACCGTTGCTTTAAATTTTAATAGTAAACCAATATGGACCGTCCGTTTAAAAGTAAATCAATCTGGACCGTTCATGAATTAGTTAATATTCAGTCTATTCTCCTATAAATAGAAGCTCATTCCTTCATTATTTCTTACGAATTCACTGAAACTCTAGAGAGAAACTATAGAGAGAAAGAAGAAAAATATTCTGCTACTTCACTACTCCAGTATTCAGTTCTTCTAAGGTAGGGGATATTATTTGTTGTACTCGTAAGGGGTATTCTTTCTTTCTTATTCATGAAGAGAACTTCTGTTATTACATTCTTTATTATTATGTTAGAATTACCTGTTTATGCGAAGTACCGCATACATGGTAAAATTCTTCTCTTATTCCATTTTTTATTATTCTGTTGGAATAACCTGTCTGTGCGGTCTATCGCATGTCTGGTGAATTCTGTTATTCCATTCTTATTATTCTATTGGAATAACTTGTATATGCGAAGTACCGCATACATGGTGAAATTCTTATGTTCTTATTATTCTGTTGGAATAACCTGTTTATGCGAAGTACCGCATACATAGTGAAATTCTTCTAATATTCCGTTCTTTATTATTCTGTCGGAATATCCTGTCTGTGCGTTTACGCCGGATCTGGTTCCATTATTTATTATTCTGTCGGAATATCCTGTCTGTGCGTTTACGCCGGACCTGGTTCCATTATTTAATATTCTGTTGGGAATAACCTGTCTGTGCAGTCTATCGCACGCATAGTGAATCCTTCTGTTATTCCATTCTTTATTATTCTGTTGGAATAACATGTCTATGTGGATTACCACATGCATGGTGAATAATCCTTTGTATTCATTCCTTATTAAATTGTGGAAATGATCTGTATACGTGGATTACCGCATGGCGGGTGAAAATTCATTTGCAGTTTCATATATTATATTATACTCAGTTGGTTAAAGTTTTGGCTTCTATACTCCATGAAATTAGTGGAATATCCTTGATATTTGCGCTTCATCTAGTATCTTTTCATGAAAATATTCTTCTGAGCATTCTTGAATTTTACTGCACAAAGCAGTATCATGTTGACAATTTGGATGTTATTGAGTTCAAGATAAATTAACTTATAAATCTTTAAAATTTATTCTTGAACTTGTTTTATTGAATTGTCATCATCCCCATGCTTATATTATGTTGAAAGTCATCTTTGGCTTATATGCATAGATGGACTTGATATGATTATGACCAGGGATTATTCGGTATAATCATGACCGTAATGTGACGAATGATGTGGTAAAAGTCCTCATTGGCATGTAATTCATTGGTGGACAGTTGTTGGTATGATTATGACCAGGGATTATTCGGTATAGTCATGACCATTGATGATTACATGAATATCCTTGGCCGTGGAGCAGGGATAGTTCAATTTTATTTATTAAGCCGAGTCTCAGCGATAAAAGTGATGAAAAACCTTTTAAATCATAGAAGATAGTAGATTTTATTCTCTACTTGACTCTTCTAATGGATTGCGTGTTCCGCTGCAGTTAAACTTGATGTTTATTATATTTTATCAGTTTAACACCGTTAAATGCTAATGATAATTTATTCTGCATTATCTTAGTCATAATATTTCTTACTGGGCTAGTTGAGCTCACCCTTTCTTTTACTGTTCTCTTCAGGAAATGAGAACGTAGTTGGAACTAGTCGGGGAACAGAGTGATGGTACTAGATGGTGCATTAGTAGTCCTCATTATTCTGTGAAATAGTGTAATGATAAATATAATGAGGACTCCATTGAGTGTGGATATTGTCTAGATGACAATATTTGTATTAAAACTCACAGCTTATGTTTTGTCGTATTTTACACGACTGTTGTATAATTAAGTTATATTTGTATTCAGTACCTTATATCTGACGACCCAAGATGGGTGATGTATACCTATTTTGGGGGCGTCACATTTACTACACAAGAATGAGCTCGAGCCAAGATGTTTGCACTGGCGGAACTAGGGAGGGCCAGGGGATTCATATGACCCCCTACCCTGGAATCTAAAAATATGCTAATATTACTTAAATTTGATCTTTGTTATAAGATGGTATTAATTCATTTGCTTCTTCATGTCGCTCCACCTATAATAAACTAGTTGATAACCATGCAATGCACGAACTAGTTTGAATAATAATTTTAATAATTTGTCAGACATTCATGTAAAAAAAACAATACATAATTCAGTAATTATTTTTACCCGTAAGTGCCTAATAACACTAATCAAATAGTGATATTTGAATTTAATTGGAATACTAATTCCTAATAAATTTTTGCGATATATTTCAATTAATTAATTTAATAATGATATTTTCAAATTTTTAATTGGCTATATCTAAAAATTGAATATCTTAATAAAATTATAATAATTAAATTGTCTTACATAAAATTGGTCAAGATATATTATCTTAAACAATTTTTTTAATAAAAAATATTATAATAAGTTTGGTAGAACGAAAAATAAAAAATATTTTAGACTTGTCTTCTCTTGTTAGAGAATAAAAATAAAAAATTATTTGTCTATCATCATTTACTTGTATTTATATATAAGAATAGAAGAATAGATGAGTTATCAAATTAAATGAGTTAACTCAATTAATTAAGAGTGTACTGAACGATTTTTCCAATTGATTTGATTTGATGATGTCATCATTTAATAAATTTTTCCAATTGATTTGATTTGATGATATCATCATTTATGTGTATTTATATATAAGTATTGATTAACAATATTACTATAAGATAAAATAATGTTAAATAAGTTTGATAATTAATTAATTAATATTGCACTCATTTGTCTTACTGATTTAATCATACCTTGGTATCAATTTTTTTGTAAATGAGAATAACTTAATTCATTTTCTTACTTTGAGTGGCTCCTCTTAGTTGTTTCCAAGGGAGATGACCAGAACCACAATAAATAATGCTACTATCACATAAAAAAGGGTCACATAATGCTCACATACACACACATGCATATTGCGGGCCCCACATGTCAAGCAGAGGCCCACGGTATGCATGTGTGTGTATGTGAGCAATATGTGACCATTTTTTATGTGATAGTAGCATTGTTTTACCACAATATAAGGTTTTGAATATATAATATTATAATTTATAATTTATCCATAAAAGTAGCTAATCAGTTGACTAAAAACTTCAAAGTCTGATTAATAGTCACATAGTTCGGAGGAAATTAATATATATATATATATGTGTGTGTGTGTGTGTGTGTGTGTGTATTTAAAGTCATTACTCTTAACTCAAAGGTTGACAAGGGTTGGAATAGGATATTGTGAAATACTATAATTGGGTAAAATGAATTTGAAAGAAGCACTCCAAGCGTCAATAAATAAAAAAAAATTAACGATGTATTTTGCCCCCCTCTAAAAATGTTCTGATTCCGTCACTGGTTGTTTGCATGCCTAACTAGGAGGCATTCCACGCATCTAAGTAAGAAATTCCATCGTGTTGGGAAAGGGGGTGAAAGCACAAATCATACATGTGTGTGTGTGCGCGCGCGCGCATATACATATAGAGAGAGAATGGCCAGAAGAAGAGAGAGCCTCCGGCCATCATTTAACTTGGCAAAAAAGAAAGTTAGGGACAAGTAGCTGAAATATCTGCAGTCCGAGTGTAATCAATTATGAATGCACTCATCCAAAAATAGAGTTAGCACTTAAGAGTAGATGATTTAAGAAAAACTGCATAAAAAGTTTTATGCTATAAAATTAATACTCTATTGTTGCAATCCACAACTCACCTCCCGTGGTATGGGATATTCATCTGACTCAAGCATACGAACAACTTGGCTCATTTTGGGTCTTTTGTCAGAATCTGGATCAACACACCTTAAAGCAGTTAAGAGGGCTCGCTTCAGGGCTCTTGTTGATGGCCTTGTTTCAATGTTTGGATCCACGACTTCCTCTGAACGTCTGCTTCCAACCATCATTTTTAGCCAGTCTACAAGATTAACCTGTAAATAAGGTTTACATTCATCAAGACTGCAAAACTCTGAATGATCAAGAATCAATGGATGTTCGAAATAAGCAAACCAGGCCAAACTCATAACGAGTAAAAATAATCACTAAATAGACTTTTATGTAAAAATAATTATTATTATTTGACTTGGAAACTTTATTCAACATAATCACTAAATAGATGTAAAGTTCCATCAGATATTAATAAGCAAAATTCTTAGAACTGCAAAAATAAACGATCCAATAGAAAATTATTGTAGGAGCATAAGAAGAATATATAAATTAAGAACATATAGCTTATGAAACTTTTGGTATGCATGAATTTCAAAAGATGATGGAGCTTTCCATCTACTTTTAAATCTAGATTGTTATTGATAATAGTAGCGGTTATATGTAGAAATCTCAAGTGCATCACGTGGTTTCTAAGTCTTTTTTTATTTAACCAAATATGGTTACTAAGTTTTTCACAAAGTATTGGTATCTATAGATTATATGAGACAGCTGATAAAGAAAAAAATCTCTCTAATTACAATCCAAACTTTTCACTAAAGTAATAATGATACCTCCAAAGCTCAAATGCATTAGATGTATAATTCTAATAATCATGCTGAATCCAGACTCCCAAGTTACGGGTATGTGTTACAATCAAAAGGCTTTTTTATAGTAGTGAAAATCTAGAACCATATCATTTTGTAAGGATTCTTAAATCTACTGTATTATATTAATGCTTAATACCTCTTGAGCAGGACGACCATAGTTTACAGGATCTCTGCCAGTGATTGCTTCTAAAAGCACAACCCCAAAGCTATAAACATCACTCTTCTCATTTAGAAGGCCAGTATTTGCATATTCAGGAGCCACATACCTGTAAAAATTGATGGAAGGAAATTGAACATGAAATATGATTACGCTTATAAATCAGTATAATTTAAACAACAATTTTACAACTCCAACCCTTATGGCCACTAAGAACAAAAGAATGAAAAAGCATAAAATGCAAGTATTACTTGGCATACATAATAATTTGGAAGCAATACTAAAAATATACTGACCCAAATGTTCCCATGACCCGAGTTGTAATGTGACTTTTTCCGGCACCAAGCAGCTTAGCCAGGCCAAAATCAGAAACCTTGGCATTGAAGTCATCATCAATCAGTATATTGCTCGACTTTATGTCTCGGTGTACCACTTTTGGCTCAATTGCTTCGTGTAAGTATGCAAGACTGCAATTAATGTACGACGTAATGAGATCTATAATGTTGGGAAAAGATTGAGTTGAATTAACTTACGCTTTAGCTGTACCAAGAAGAACCTTCGTCCTGGCCTCCCAAGTAAGATATCCATGTTGGCGCATAGCTCCATGAAGCCATTGTTCTAAATTGCCATTATTGACATACTCATAGACTAACATCCTGATATGATGAGATGGAAACTCTTAGAATAGCTATATAAAATCTAAAAGGAAAACAGACATTACAAGCAGCGTCATCATGCTACTAGTTTAAGAGCGTGATAAAACAGCATTCTTCAGCAACCAGAAGTTAGCCCCAGTGGTACCGCGTAGGCGCGTACCCCATTTCACAGGGGAAGGCTCAATGTTTAAGATGGGGCATGAATTATGTATATTAGATACAATGAATATTTGTATTTCAATATTTTGATTTTTAAACAGCATGGCAGACTCATTCCTGATATATAACATGTTCAAAATGAAAATCATACCTATGAGTTCCTTCTATGCAGTACCCCAACAGTCTAACCAAATTTTTATGGCGCACATGACCAATAGCTTCAACCTCCACACTGAATTCCTTCTCTGCTTGGCCCCTAAAAACAGGAAATATATTTAACCTGAGAGAATTTGAGGGAACACGAGAAACAAGTTAACAAAGTTGAGAAGCTAGGAAAGCCATTTCAAACTTACAGATTGTTGAAGAGCTTCTTAATTGCCACTGGACTCCCATTAATCAAATGTCCCCTATAAACAACTCCATAACCACCTTCACCAAGAACATTCTCCTTAGAAAATCGGTTTGTTGCAACTTCTAGATCTCTTAAGGTAAACCAATGACCCCAACCCAAGTGAGAAAATTCAGGAAGACCAGTTAAAGGAGAAGGGGCAGTTATTGGATGTGAAGAAGATCGTTTATACACAGAAAATGTTCCAGAACTCCCTTCTTCTCCAGATTGCGACCCGCCACCATCTTTCACCATATGATGGAAAGAACCTTTACTGCTATTATTATCTCCATTCTTCAATTTCCCAATACCTAGATGCACCAAAACTTTATCTGATTCTTTATCACTAGATTTGTCATGAATGGTGAGAAGAATCCCTTCACGTGGAACAAATTCATTTGTAGAAACTTGTTCTACCCGTACTTCTTTAATTTCCTTCGAAACAGTTGGAATTTGGCTAAGGGGAATCCTCTCTGTTGTTCTTTTTAATTTCTTTCGTGAAGTAAGATAGAACGCTAATGCCAAAAGAATAACTACAATAAATAATCCCACAATAATCCCAATTATTTCCCAGACTTCAAGGCCTAAAATAGTTTTCTTGGATAATCCATTGTTTAGATCGTTAGCCATCTCTTGCAGACTACAGAGACCTACAGAAGTAATATTCCAAAGAACATGATTAACTATTTCAGAATATCCATTTTACTGCAAACATTTATGTTTATGTTGTTCAGTTACTATACAGAAAATTTGCAATCTTTGTAGACTTTTCAGCATTTTATGCCTTTCTGGGCTCCCATAGAATTTTGAATCATCATTAATGATAGTAACATGTGTCGTTTCCTTTTCAAGCCAACAAAAATGCTTGAAATGTGAGAAACAAACATGAAGAAATTACACAATGTAATTACCAGAATCCAAACAAAAAGTATAATACATCAAACAATTTAACAAGACCAATAATCAAGAATTCAAGATACCATTTTTAAACACATGAATACAAGCTCCTTATTAAAAGTCACTGTTAATGACTTAAACTAATAGACAAAATAAGAAAAAAAAATCAGCTTAAAAAACAAAGAAAAAATGAGTCCCTAACCTTTTGAGATAGGATTCAAAAGACCAACTTTCACAGCCCAGATCTCAAAAACCCCATCAGCAGACCACTCCTTAACCAATGAACCAAACACCCTTACAGATCTCTAATCAAGAAAATCAGGTAAACATTTTCACATCCAAAAACACCCAAATCAGTACAATTTTAAGCCATCCTAATTCAAAAAACAATCTTTGCATGAATTTTTCATCTGGGTATTCCCTTTAGTGGCAAATGTGAGTCTGAATCCAAGCTCAGATGGAGCTTTCTTGACACCACCCTCTGCCCCACTTTTGTTCTTAAGAACCCTAAAGCCAGCAATGACACCAAAAAGAATGCTGTTTTCGCAAAGTGAACTTTTGATGCATAAAAATTGTAGGAATGAGAGAGAAGGAATGATGAGTTATCAGTGGTAGGTGAGAGAAAATGCTAACAAATGGAAAACTGTTTACTACATATAGTTGGTCAAATATTAAAAAGTTACTCCTTCTTTCCCAAATTAATTGCTCAGTTTTGATTTTTTTAAATTAAATTGACTATTTTTAGAATTAATAATTAATCATATATAAATATATTTCAAAAATTATAAAAATTGGGATTAGTAATAAATTGTATATACTTTCTTTTAGTTATAATCTCTTCACCTATATTTTAGCAAAAAATAATAAAAAGATTAATTTTAAAAATAGTCAATTTAATTTTAAAATATTAAAATTGAGCAATTAATTTGAAACTAGTTAAGTAATGAGCAAATTAGAGTGAGGTTGCAGTATTGGAAAAAAGGGTGCTTTAGATTTTTAAATAACAAAAAAAAACTGACTCTCTACCAGAAAGTTAGATTACTTTTTACCTTTGTTGCCCAGCAGAAAACAACAATCCACTATTAAAAAAATGCTGAGATTTCTTTTATTTCCTTTTGTTTTATTTTTTGAGGGGAAAGAGATGTAGGACTATGAAGTAACCATGGTCGAGCTGTCGAGTCTGCTTAATTATTCTACGAGTTGGACATATGAGCCAATCAAGTTGAAACCTTAATTTAAGATTTTGTTCTACTACCGGTGTTTGTAGTAAGAGCGTTTCGATTTTTAAATGTATCATATCAATTTTGGTGTGTTGCGTTTGAGACTTAAATGTTATATTTATAGTCGTCCAAAATTTGGAATAAATCCCACCGTCTATGTAATATCGGAGACACGGGACACATCTAGTATTTAAAATATGAATAAATCATCAACTTTTGAATAACACCTCAATTTCACATCGTAACATGAGATAGTTTGGTATAAATCATCAACTTTTGAATAAATCAATGGTAGGCTAAAAAGACCAACCGATATTGAAAATGATATTGGCAATATTCCATAAATAATAACTAAAAAAATTGTTTTTATACACAAAAAAAAAATATGAATTTAACTTTTTGACGTACTTTTAGTTCACATAATAACATTGTACTCCCGGCGCTTGAAATTATAAAATCATTATTGACTTTTAAAAGTCAATTCAAGACATTTTCAAATTCAAAATTGAATTGGATTCTTTTACTTTTGGTGATAGAATAAGAAATTTTGTAAACTATACGAAAAATACTATTCATTATTAGATTTATTGTTTCATAATTTTTGATGAGTTATCTCAATTTTGAATTTGAAAATGTATTAAATCGACTTTCAAAAATAAATAATGATCTTATAATTTGAAACAGATAGATGTATATGTAATTTTTCAAAAAAAAAAGTACTTTTAAATAAAGGCAATATTAAAGAGAAGCTCAAGTAATGTGAATGTTTCATCTGCAATTAATTATTTTTACCTATCTGATTTTTTGACAAACTTTTACAATTAAAATTAAAAATATATTTAAAAAAAAAGATTCACATGGTCTGGTATCTTGGACTTGAAACAATACTTTTATATACCATGTTATACCTAGTTAGATACTTATTTTATATAGGGGGGATCACTTAAGAAAAGAATCCAATTCCAATAACAACTTGATTATTGATTTATTTTATTGAAATAATTCAAACAAAACTTGAAATAATTAAAAGAAATTATCAAACAAACAATGTAATTGAAAGTATTTGAGCATAATTATGACTCTTGCAAGTTTTTTGTAACTGTTTTAAACTCACAATCTCAAACAATCATACTCCCTCAATTTCAATATATAATAAAACTTAAATTAAATTCATATTTTATTATTTTAGATTTTAAATCAATAATATTTATCAAAATTTTAAAATTAATCCTATAATTTGGATAATTATAAAAACAATCCAATTGTAGAATATATATATATATATATGGGCCGAATATTAAGCGTACCTCTTATCTAAGATACCTTGCATACCCTTCTATAGCGACGGATTCGGTCCATCACTATATATAGAACCGTCGTCTTAATTTTTAGTGACGGAGAAGGTATAGCGACGGACCAAACCTATAGCGACGAACCGAATCGTCACTCGATCCGTCGCTAAAAGGAGATATACAAGGTATGTTACATAAATGGTAAGCTTAAAGTCCGAACCCTATATATATATATATATATATATATATATATATATATATATATATATATATAAACACATCCATGCCTATTCATGTTTCTGTCTATTGAAAGAGACTCATACCCTGTATTAGGGGCTGTTTGATAAAAACTAAATGAATCTGAATCTGAATGAGCTGAAGCTGAATCTGAATCTGAATGAAAAAAGTTGTTTGATAATTGATATGTCTGAAATATCTGAATAACAGTATTTTACTATTTTACCCCTCTATACTATGAACAAGTATATAATTTTGTCTGGACGTATTTAAAAAAATTAAATACAATATTCATTGTACAACAAATAAAAATAAATAATTCAAATAAATTATCAAACAAAGTATTGAATAATTCAAACAATTTAAACCCAAGTTTCATAGAAAATAAGAAATGTAACGAGTTAAACAAACATGTTAACATAATAATATAATTACATTAATTTCAGTGAGTCACTTTATATACCAAAAGTAACAAATTCATACAAAAGTTATGGCCATCGATCCAAAATTCATACATAAGATTCATCAAATTGTGGCTATTCTGCTTGTATGATGTATTTATATTTGTACATCTCACACATTACAATAATTTATACACCCAATAAAATTTATATAGTAATTAGAAAACTAACTATTACAATATGGACTCAAACTCATAAGACCCTGTAACAAGTTAGAAACCAAAGTGGGTAAAAAGATCCAAATAAACACTTCGATAAGCAAAAAAAAATAGCTACCTGTTTGACATTTGAAAAGAACCAGATTGGAAAAAGAACTAGGTTCACCTCATTCGTTCTGTATGTTGAAGATGATTTATTTTGATTTTTAAATGTTAATAGTTTTTAATTAGTTGAAAAAGAATTGTCTTGTATCTCGACATGAAGATCATCTTAACCCTAAAAAGAAAAAAATTGTGTAGGTAAGAAAACCCTAAAAAATAACATACCTCAAGAGTTGAGAATAGATCAAGGTCGAAAAATGTAGAAACCAGGATATAGTGAAACGGGTAATTAAAGAATAGAAGATGGATTAATGGCGTCCTGGCCTTCACTATTCTTCTTCTGTGCCCTCAGCTGCTTCTTTCTCTCTCGATACAGAGATGGAGATGGAGATGCAGAGAGGAGATAGAGAGCCAAATGCAGAGCAGCGCTAGAACGAGGCTATTTGGGTAAAAGTCGTGATTCAGCCGATTCAGTCCAA